>PVJO010001971.1:0-155814 GCA_004026905.1 Hystrix cristata | reverse complement strand
GAAATGTTTTTCAAGGGAAGCCAGGCTGACAGTGGGCTCTAGACCGATGGCACTGGCTGCTGAGACTCAGAGCCTCCACCTGGAGTCGCTTCACCTGCTAGCTCGGGTCAGATCAGCCAGAAACACAGCCGGCCTTGGAAATGCCACGCTGGTGGCTTACTCAGAGCACATTCACCCTGCCTCTCCCCCCCCCCCCCCGCTGCCCCTTCACTGCTTTGCGGGGTTGTGGAACATAGAAACTGCTTTAGATTTCCTGTCCTCAGTGCAAAAGAGACAGGAAGGGGAAACTAAGTCGCATGAAATTAGAAAATACGTATTTGGGCAGAGGAGGGGACCGTGGCCCTGAGAGAAGGTGTGTGGGCTGACAGGCTCGCCATGGCTGTCTCCATCCAGGCAGGCCGGGGGGGCCCAGGGCAGTACAGTGGGGTCCCAAGGCCCCTATGTGACACACCAGCCCCCAACTCTGCGAGTTCTTTCCTTCCTTCCACCCGGCCTCTCCACATCCAAGGCCTGGCCTCAGAGCTCAGAGTGCACCCAGGGCAGGAAGAGAGTGACAGATGCGGCTCGCGAAATGGCATGAGGGTGTGTTGAGAGGCATAAGATGTCCTCTGTCACAAGAAGAGGTGCTAGCCTGGGAGTGGGGTCCTCTGTATGTCAGCCTCCAGCCTCTCCCTGGACCTGCCGGGGATCTTCTGTTTTCCAACCCCAGTCTGCCAAGTGCCATTTACCATTTTCCTCACATCCACATACCACGTGCACTATTTATTTTCTTTTACTTACTAGTTTTCTTTTAATTGATTCTTCTTTTAAGTTTGTGACCAAATTTTAAGTTGACCAATTTTAAAGGTGCAACTATATAATGGAAACCAGAATCCCTTGCTACCTTACAAATGAATGTAGTAAAAAACAAAGCCCTGTCATTTTAGCGCAGTAGCTTTGACTGCCCGGGGTCTGGGCAGAGACTGGTCCTGTGCATGTGAAAGGGATATTGCCACCTGCGAGAGACACCAGTGACTCTGCTCACGGGAGGAAGCCAGTGAGGAATGAACAGGGCAAAACCTTCTTGCTATGCCAGTCAGTGTTATCCAAGGTTGTGCCTAAGCTCTCTCTCCTCCTACCCACACTCTGTTTCATGTTTTCATAGTCATGGTCCTGCCTGGCCCAATTTGGGTTTGTCCTTTAAGTCCAGCTCAAAGGTTTTCCTGCCTGCAGGAAAACCTTCTTGTCTTTTCTTACTACGTTTGCTGATATCTCTCACTCGTTCCTCTTCATAGCTACTGTAATAGGTACCACTTTAGAGTAAACAGGAAGCACTTAGGATGACACTGCCCCCCACCCCCCAGAGCACCAGGTCCTCTTTGGCCAGGGACTTTATCCTCCCAGGAGCCAGTGACCGTAGATTCCTTTCACGGGGTACGTGTGGGGAGGGCGATTTGGTGAGGATGTTATGCATCACCTTTCACACTGCCGAGGACAAAGGCCATGCTTGGTTCGCATCGTTGAATGGAGCTGCATTCCTTGTGACTGCTGCTACCTGTAACTGTTTTGTTCCAAAGCTGATGCTACACTGTCATGGCAAATCATCTGTATACAAGCAATTTCCCTGCTCAGCCCACCTATTTTGCAAAAAGTACAACAAAATTCTGATGTAATGAAAAGAATTTGCAGAATCAAATACACTGTGTGTAAAGGGTGGATTGTCTAGAATTACAGTTATAGAGTCAGACAGGAAAAGCATTTGAGATTTATTAATTGCAATTATTCTTTATTCTTTCATTTATCCAGTCAGCGAATCTGGACCATGTGCCAGACTTTAGTAAACTCAAGGAATATGAAGGCAAAGAATAGGCTGCCCTTCTGATTTGGAGAGGCTCGTAACAGAAAGGAAGATTGCGTGAAGACTAAACCTCTAATTGCAATTCAGTGCAAGGCAGGTACGCACTGGTGTTGAGGACCAAAGAAAGATTTGGCTCTGACTAAGAGTGCAGTGCCGGAAAAGGTAACGCAGAAGAGATGACCTTTGAATTAAGCTTTGAAAATGAGCCAGGCTTGTCAGAGAAAGGGCATTTCAGGCTGACAAATGAGCAGAAGCGAGGCCCAGAGGCTGTGTCTGTGTATTTTAGAAGGGATCAGGCGCCAGGGCTGGTCGTGGTGTGCAGTATCTACAGAGGACCACAGGAGATATAGCTGGGATGACGAGCAGGCCCAAAGGAGAAAGGGCCTTCGACACCCACCAGTGGGGAGTTATTGAAAATCTTTAATCAGGACAGTGTAGCAGAAATGGATAGTTATCTACTCTAATGTCTATTTCCCTTTCCTTCTTACAGAGCTCTGCAGGGCCTTTTACTCTCTGGAAGAAAAACTGCTTCCCTTGGCTTGTCATGCACCTTGTTCCCTGAGGCTGGGTTCCTGTTCACGCTTTCGCAAGCCATCTTCCCCTCAGATCCCCCCAGATGACCACCAGGCCCTGTCCCAGTGTATCAGGACACACCCAGAGGTCACTGAAGCTTCATGTGTCCTGGGAATATTCTGGAAATTCTGACCTGGCACACTGACAATGCCACCTGGAAGGATGGCTTACAGTTCTGTTTCACCTGAGCAACTGCAAACTCCCTGAAGGCTCCTTTCCATCTTTCTAGGTCTGGTTAAGTCTCTGTTGGAGGCACCTGTGAATGGAACTATTACACATAAAAACTAGAAAGGGCCTCAACCTGGTGGGCAGCAGACCTGAGTCCAGTCTGAGTCTCCCCACTTCTTGGTCCCTGAGTTGTGCGGGGTGGGTCCCTTCTCCTTTAGCATCCTCATCTGTGAGATGAAGGAGGCGGGACCAGGTGTTCAGGTCCATACTGCCGTGAGGTCCTGAAATTTAGGAGCCCATCTTGCTCTGCTTTGTGCAGTCTGCACATACAGAAATCACAAAGACACAGAATCCAACAAGAACTCAAAGGCTGGAGATCTTGCCAAATTCAGCGGCCACGGAGGTTGGGAACATTTTAGAGAAGAGAGCAAGGAGGCGTCATAGGTCCAGGGAGCAGAGGTGCCGATGGGCAGATGCTCGTGGCAGGTGGAATGAGGACCCGACATTTCCAACCTTTTAGAAGTCCGAAGAGAAAGCTCTCAAGGGAGGAGTAACCAAGGACTTGCATCACTTGGCTGGAGTAATGCAGACTGAAGTGCTGGCCCGGGGCCTCCAGGAAGGTCTGCTGACCATGGTCTGGGCTCACTTTGTCTCCCAGGTTTATTTGTGAGTCACGGAAGGGCAGGCGCATCTGTCTTCACGTCTGCCAGGTGCCTGGCGCGGAGTTCCGCACCCAGAAGGTGTTCGGTAAGCGCTCAGTGGGGACCCAACAATCAGCCAAACAACCTTGGAGTGTTCTGTCCAGTGTGCCTGGGGGCGGGGAGGAGGTTCGGGTAACTTTCCAAAGCTTTGGAGGCCTGGTGAGGCTCACAGAGGACCTCTAGGAGTAAACTGCTCGCCTCTGTGAAATGAACCAACCCTCCTGGGGCACCGCATGGTCAGAGAAAGAAGTAATCACCCCGCAGGCCTTCCTGCAGCAGAAGCACAAACGTGCTTCACGCGAGGGTGGAAGTGACTCATCGCGGTAACGTTTCCGAACAGAACTATTTCGCCAGGGCTGCCGCGTCCTGACTATAGCCAGCACGGTGATGCCTCAACCACCAACTCCGGTGGCACTTCCAGACGTGACAATGATTGTGATCTTCGGATATGGTCCTTTCTCCTCCAGTTGTTCTCAAGACTGGGAAACAGGACCAGGGAAGGGAGGGGACACTCCTAGGCCAGACACCTCAGCGGCCCGGGGATGTCCTCGTCCTGGGTGCAGGGTCACGGGGTTTGTGATTGGATTCCCATCCTTTCGCTGCCGCCACCGTTCACGGTAAGTGCTTTCCCTGTGTCCACAGGCCCAGGCAGGGTACTTGGGGATGTCGGGCCCCCCCAACTTCTCCACAGCTAAAGCAAGTCAGCTTTACTTTGTTTCCGAACAACGAGAGCTCATCTTTGGCTGAAAAAACAAGGAACACACAGGCAGTGCCTCGCACTGCGTGGGGTCCTGAGCTTGGGGGACACTGGGAGGTGTATGTAGGTCACAGGAAGGGCTGGGTGGGGTTGCAATGTCCTGTGAATGTGGGTGCTGAAAACACTGACAGAGGAAACCGAGACTCAGACATTGCACATGTTCACCATCGACCCATGCAGCCTCAACCCAGGATGCGCTCGCGTCTCGGGCCGCAGCTGACATCAAGTTTGTCTGAGTCCTTTTGGACCTCATCTGCCCCTGGCAGCTTTAGGCTGGTTTTCTCCTGCAGCAATGACTACTGCTTCCACCTTTCAGGCTACAAAATCTCAGCTCTGGGCCAGCTGCTTTCTGACAGTCTCAAGGCTCTGGGCATCCACCAGGAGCCTCTGGGGGCTCAGGGGCCTGTGGGGTGTTCTCAGGGACCCAGAGCTGACAGTGTGTCCGTGACTCCCTGCTAAGGTAGCTTCTCATAGAGTACCCATGCTGTGCCCTCCCCAGGGGCAGCCTGAGGAGGGTCCTGGTGGGTCAGGGTGGCAGCCAAGGACCCAGCCTCCTGCCTGGAGGAGGGGGAAGCCGAATGGCATCTCTCCCTGCCCCAGCCGCGGGGAGC
The DNA here is from genome assembly GCA_004026905.1 of Hystrix cristata. NCBI lineage: Eukaryota > Metazoa > Chordata > Mammalia > Rodentia > Hystricidae > Hystrix > Hystrix cristata. The sequence continues at coordinate 151,167 of PVJO010001971.1, read as the reverse complement.
CTGTGCCCGTGCTTGCCAGCACCAGCCCAGGTGTGGACAGGAAGGAAGGAGCTGGACGGAGGAGTGTGGAGATGGATCCTGGCACCTTCGCCACCTCAGACCACTCCTGCACTTCCCTAGGCCTGTTTTTACATCTTTGTGGTGCTGGCCCCGCCATGCTATGATGGAATGTGAGCCTGTGGCCCTGTGCAGAGGCAAGGAACAGGCCACGTGAAGGGCAAGGACTGGCCAGAGTGGCCCCTGCCGAGGGCACCTACTCTTTGAAAGGAGGATGTGGAGGGGAGAGTGATATCCAACTGTCTAGCAGGGCAAGCTGGGACGGAGGCTGATACAGGGGACGTGTGTGGTCTTTCTGCCCAGCCTCCATTCCTTTAGGGACCTGGCCTGCCTGCTCTGTGTGCCTCTGGTGACAAGAAGCTGTCTCTGATCAAGGTCATGTGTCCTTCCATGCGGAGAAGGGTAGCTTTCCCTCGCTGGAAAGAAAACCTTGGCAGGTGCCACCCAGTTCTTCTCTCCTCCCACCAGGATGAGCTGTTTGGTCTGCAGGGACTTCGATTCCCCAGTCCAGCTCTGCTGTGCACAGCTGTTTCTGCCTCTGGGTTCTGCATTTGGAAGCGAATTCTCCTGTAAAAGTTTTGTCCGTAATGCAGGTGCTCTTTGAATCCATTTACCTTATTCCTTTGTCTTATTCTTTGTTGATTCAGAACTCCACTGGGAAAGATTAAAGTTATTTTAAAAATGGTGAGGATGTTTGATCAGAGCTGGATCGTTAAGATTCTGCCTCCTGGGACTGAGTCCTGAGATAGAAAGGGACCAAACTGGGTGGCAGCAGGGCGATCTGGAGGCCGTGCCCGGAGAGAATGTTGGGGACCTTCCGTGCTGAGCACTGGCACCTGCCCCGGTTCCCTCCTTGCCGGGCTGGGGTGCTCAGCTTTGTTTCTGGGGCTTTTATGGAAGCTTCAGCTTTTTGATCGGATCTTGAGGAATAGACACAATTTTCAGACTGGGGGTGAAGTGGCAGTTCCAGGTAAAGGGGACGAGCAAAGGGAAGGAGGTTTAGAAAGAAGCCTGCGGAATGTTTAGAGAAGAGTCAGGTCTAACTGACCAGGCGTGTTATGCATGCAGGCGAGTAGCTGGGGCCAGTTCTGGACGAGTATTGAATATCAGCTTGAGGGGTTTTGATTTTATTGTGTGGGAACTTGCAGGCTCCGAACAATGGAAAGCAGGGTGACAGAGAAGAGGCTGCCTCAGGGACCTGGGCTGCCACCTTCTCAGGGCTGCTGCCTTCCCTCCTCCCCTTCTGCACATGCAAACAAAGCCAACAACTACGGCATCTGTTCCCACTTTTGCAGAAAAGCTAACGTGTGATCCCAGCACACCCATCACTCCTTAACTTGCTTTTTTATCTCCAACACACAGTAAGCCTTATTGAAGCTATCGCACACATACCTAACTCGGTTTTGTTTTTCATGACTGCATTTCAGTCTATGCGTGAGTCTTCCGCAATTTATTCGGCCAGTTACCTACTGCTAGATGTTCAGGTTATTTTCAACATTTGCTAATACATAAGGCAATGCAAGAAATGTCTTAAAATTCACTAGTCTGTATTAGCTTTAACAATTTTTAGAGTAGAACAGATGCTCAAAAGTAATACTCCTGGATGAAAGAGCAAGTCTTTTCAATTTTAATGGATATTTCCAGAGTACTTTGTAAAATTATCGCAACAATGAATTCCCACTGCTACGTGCTCTCATTTGACGGACAAAATTGAGAGGTTTGATGAGACCGAGTATGGGAGAAAATGTCCATTCGCTGCATCTCTTGTGCTTTCCTGGTGGAAGTAGAGGCTGGTACAGCCACATGGGGAAGTTACTCCTAAGTCCTGCGACCTGGTGAGCCCCACGAGGAACAGCCGTAAGAAAAGCACCTTTGTGTTCATACCCAGAAACTCATTCGACCGCATTCCCCCGGGAATGCTCCCATCAGCAAAAACTCAAAACCAACAGTGCTCCGTACAGGATATTGGGTAGATAAAGTGTGACATTGCCATGTAATGGCAGTAAAAATAAATAAGTCAAAGCTGCATGCTATTAAGTATAGTAAATACGTATATCACACGACAGACATCACATAACAATGTATGCACATGTATAATACATTGAATAAAAAATTAAGAGCTAGGACAATATATATATCTTTTTTTTTTTGTGGTGCCCGGGATCGAACTCAGGGCCTTGTGCTTGCAAGGCAAGCATTCTAATCACTGAGCTAAATCCCCAGCCCCTAGGACAATATATTTTACTGCTATATATTAAAAAAACTTATGTAAAATAAAAAATACATTTTTAAAGAGCCAAGGCAACAGTAGGCAAATGTTTGCCTTGGGTGGAGGAAAGAGACAGGGCTGGCGGGGGAGCAACACATAGTCAAATATATGTTATTGTCAGTGCTCTTTGAAGTAGTTCCTGTCCATCAACAGATGAATAGAAAAAGAAAATGTGGTATTTACACACAATGGAGCACTACTCTGCCATAAAGAAGGATAAACTTGAGTCATTTGTAGGAAAATAGATGTACCCGGGAGACAATAATGTTAAGTGACATAAATCAGACACATAAGCTGATCTATTACATGGTTTCTCTTATATGAGAAACCCAAAGTATAAAGAGCAAAATAAAAGGTAGATAAACATGTACTAATCAAAATAAAAAATAATAAATGATATTCAGTTAACTAATTAGTTAACTGAAAGAGGGCCTTTTATGAGTGTGTCAGGAACCCAGGCATACATAAGAAAAAGAAAATAGAAGAAAATGAGGAAAATGCCAAGCAATAGGAGCTGAGCCTTCAGCCCTGGGAGGCCAGGGCTCCAAGGGCGCACCAGGAGCCTCACCTCAGGCCTGGACTGGGCCACTTTAGGAGAAGGCAGATGCACTCAGCAGAGGCCCTGCCAGAGACCAGGTACTCTGTGCTCATGGAGATGTGGATTCTCCACCACGGCCATTCTCTGTATTGGTGACGCCAGGGCCTGTCACCCTGCAGGTCTGGAAATGATGGGTCTCTTTGTGCTTCCTGTATTTCATCCTTTGGGGAAAAGCATCGTTTGGAAATTGTTGTCCCACCATGAAAGGCTGCCCCAGTGGTAGGAGTGAATCGGCACCAAGCAGCGAACACACACTGCATTTTGGAGTTCAGCATAGGAGGTCCGGAGCGGGTGAGATACCCAGAGAGGAACCCCGTTCCTGCCCGGTGCGAGACACTCTCACCTCCATGTCGCCTCTCTGGCATCCTGGCCAGCTGGCAACACAGTCGGGTCCAGGAAGGGCGTGGCAGAGTGGAATGGGGAAGCCTGCACTGGGAGGGATTATCAGGGACCTCTTCCAGGGGGCCTTCCCGGCAGTAATGTGGGGACATCTGGTCCCTCCCTGAAGGCTTTCTGCCCTAGAAACTCTGCTTCCCTCTGAGCGGGCCTGGGGGCCAGTGCTGTTTGATAAGAATGGGACTAAGTGGTACTTGGGATCAGGTCCTGGCTGGGTGGGTCGGGATGGAGGCAAAGACTTTGCATCCACCTGGGGTCCTGGGGTTCCAACGGAGCCGTCTAGGGTGCGACTGTAATTGCTTAAATGACAGATGAAACACTCGCTCTCTCCAGCAGCTGGAGAAGATGGTGAGCTATTACTGTTATTATTTCTGATTTAGAAAATGAGCAAGTCATACAGCCCCGGGGCTACTTAGCTAACGGGCACATAATTCACCCGGTGTGCTCTAATGGGTCGTGCGGTGGGCATCAGAGGCAGCTCTGGCTGACAGCTGGGCCCGAAACCCACACAATCGGGGCTGCTCCTACAGTAGGGTGCTGGCACCAGGCTTCCTCCTCTGGTCTGGGTCCTCGGAACCTCTTAGCCCAGCAAATCCTCCCTCGTCCACAAGAGGAGGAAGATCATCTGGGCAGGAAGACGGAATGTGTTGCTCGTCATTGCCCAGCCTGTGGTCACACAGTGACTGGTGACAGAAGATGTGGCCTCCCTCTCTGACCCCTCTTTCTCTCTTTCTCAATAATTAAGAACAGGCTAAGTGGGTTTCCTCAGTCTCCAAAGAGTCTTGGCGATTTTGCAAGACACTCTGGCTACGATGGGCAGATTCCCCTTCCCAACTCCCCATCTTGAAATTCTCGTCTTCGAGTTCCAAATCAAGTCCCTCCTTTTGTCTCTAGGTGGAATCAAGTACTTCTCCTTCCTCACAGCCCCTCTTGGGGCATCTAAACTGTCCCCATGCCATACGCTGTGGTGTGGCTGGTGTGTGGTGTGCACAGTTCTGTCCCTTCTCATCGCATGTGGGTGCTAGAACCTTGGTACAAAGTGGGCAAGTTCAGAGTTCAGCTGCACACACCTGGAACGGAGAGATGGAGAAATAATGAGCCAAAGCAGTAAGACAGGATGAAAACACGCGAGCCTTCTGGATTATTTGCTCTGATTGACAAAAGGTGGGATAATCATTTTGCTGCACTACAGTGGAGGGGGTTGCTATGTTCTACACATAGTTTAGAATTGTCACTAGCACCATTTCCCCCCATCAGAACCCTTCAGTGAGCACTTATTCATTGCAATGATCTCCAAGCCACACAAGAATGCTGCAAAAGAAGTATTATTTCTTTCATTTTAAAATGAGGGAACTGAGGCCACAAAAGGATAAGTGATTTCCACTCAAGTCTGAAACTAGGACTCAATATCAGCCCCCCCACCCCACCCCCCAGCCCAGACCTTCTTCCGGGAAGCCAGGGAGACTTCTGTGTAGGAACCTGTGTCACCATGAGGGTCACCAAGCCCAAGATGAACCCCGGGTGCATTAAATGCACCCAAGTGGCTGGTTGGAGAGCTCCTGGAGGGCTGGGGCTCCTCCTACCTGAAAGGCCTTGCTGATCTTCTGATGTCAAGGAAAGGTTTCCTCCTTCCCACTCCACCCTCCACTCTTGCATCATTAAAAGGCAAATCTGGACAGGGCATGGTGATCCAGGTCATTTGAGCTCCCGTTTTTTTGAGCTACGCACTTGTTTGGGATGCAGGTCATGCAGGCCATTTAGCTCGAGCAAGTTACTTCGTGTCTCTGAGCTTCGGTTTCCATATTTGCAAAATGAAGCTAATTATGCTCTCTTCTTGGAGTGATCTAGTGATACCACGATCGGTTGAGTAGTAGGGCCTAGAACAGTATGTAGAATACAGTGACTACCCCATGAATGAGGATGTGAGTGGGTTGAGTCAATGAGTCGACCCTCAAAGGTTGGTATGAATGTTAAGCAAGCGGATGAAGGCCAAAAGGTTTGCCAGTGTGATGCACAGGGTGCATCTGTGGGTTGCTACAGGTGGACTTTCCCAATCAGTGCATGTCCCCAGCAGTTGCATTAGCGGTAGCTCCAAGCCGTCTCCCCTCTCAGGAGGGCTGGAGAGGCAAGAGGCTCCAGCCTACTTCAACAGCCCAAATCTTGGATCAGGGGAGCCTTGCAAGTAATTAAAACTCAGCAAACATCAGTGAGTCCCGGAGCACCTCCAGCATGTACCCTAGTGAGTTGGAAGCAGGTGATCGATGGGTGTAATATGCTCGGTGGTGCTGGGCTGGGCAGATCGCATTAGCTCCCACGCTCTGGGCACCAGGCACTGATCCAATTTGTTTCCCACGTGGGCGATGGGCCTGCTCTGACTCCAGGATACATCTGCCCAGTCATATTTGAGGGCCAGGGAGGGGATCATGAGGTAGGATGCATGGTGTTGAGGAAGACAGAGGATGTGGGACATGCTGCTCTTGCCCACAATGACACAGTTACCCTGGGCTGGAGGACCACAGAGCAAATGGACTTTTGGTAAAAAAATGGACCAACCTTTCCTGTGGTTGGACCTGCCATGGTTTGTCTGTTCCATTTAACATGCAGTGTGTGAGGCAGTTGGGATTAGATTTCTGAGACCTGCCCATTTTTGCTTAGAAGTTGTTTCTTTTCTGTGTGTGGCTTATCTTTGCAGCAGTGCAGTTATTAAAATCTGTTTATTGTTTTTGGAGCCTTTGGCTCACTCAGGCAAAGGGAGCTTGGATTAGTGGAGAGAACATTTGATTAGGAGCTCAGAAATCTAACTAGCTCTGGGATCTTGGCAACTTTACTCTTTCAGCAGATATTTAGGGCCCTCATTACATGCAGGGCCAAAGCCATAGAAGACATCAAGGTGTCCAGAACAGCCTCTGCCCCCGGAGTGCCACCGCCTGTCCTGCGTCGGGAGTTATCTGAAAGCTGAGCATCACGGGACATGCCCACCTTCCCCATTGGGCTGCAGTGGCCATCGGGTGCGATGGCACTTGGCACATCTGGCTTGGCCCACGGAGGCACTCACACATCTGGCAGACACATGGAGAGTAACCAAAGGGTCGTTAAGATGGGAGTGGCAACTTTCCATTTTTATTTAAAAGCAAGACATTAATTACAACACTTTGCTTCTTGAAGAGTCAGGAACTTGAGAAGAGAGAAACTCAACTTCTTTTAAATCTGGGGAGGTTGGCAACTAGGGCAGAAAGGGGCTGGCCACTGCCTCATCCCACAGATGTGAGATGGCTGCCTGCCTGCTGCACAGCGCTCCTGAGGGACACCAGACCTACAGGCTGCTCAAGAAGTGGAGAAGAAATGGTGTCTTAATTTAGCCAGTCCCAGAAAGAGACCTTAGAAACCATGAGCTTGTGTGTCAGTTTCCTCATTGTGGGTAAGGGAAGGAAAGGAAGAAGGGAAGAGGAAAGGAGGGGAAGGGAAGGAAGGAAGGTCCCCAGAGGCAGCCCAGTGAGTGCAGTGGACGGGCCGTGGGGCCTCTGGGTTTCTTCTGTGATTTTTCCACATGCAAGAGCAGATCCCAAACCCTCGGAGCCCGGGTCAAGGCACATAGGGCCCGAGGCACAGCCAGAGGCCCAGGCTGCCGGATGCGAGAGTGTGGCTTGCAGAAACAGTTTCTCACCCAGTACCTGTGGGGTGGGCATTAGCGTCTCCCCAAGATCCTTGCTCCCTGGCCTCAGATTCTGGTGTCTGAGGAAAAACAAAGTCTAGGGGATGGCTTCTTATCATGAACTCCTGTCACCCTCCATGTTAGTCAGCTCTCTGCCACTGTAATAAAATACATGAGATGGTTAACTTATAATGAGAAAAGGTTTATTTTGATTCATGGTTGAGGAGCTTGGTCCATGACTGACCAGGCTGATTGCTCTGAGCCTCTGGTGGGGTGCAAGGCAGGAATGGCAGGGGGAAGAGGTAACTGCTTCCCTCATGGCCAGGAAGCAAAAGAGAGAAGAGGCCAGAGTCCCACATGAGGAATGTTCCTACTGGATGCCAGGCCTTGGAAAGGTCCCACCTCTTCCTAGTAATGCCACCCTGGGACCACTTGAGCCTTTAGACTTGGGCCTTCTGGGAGCGCTCACTATGTAGACCGTAAAGCTCCCTCCATGTGCTGGGCTCTTCTCTTCCCTCCTTCCCTCCCTCCTTTCTCTCTGTCTTTCTTTCTACCTTTCTTTCTTTTTCTTTGTTTTTTGAGAGAGGACCTAGCTCCATAGCCCAAGCTGGTCTTTAATGTATAGAAATCTTCCTGCCTCAGCCTTCTGAGTGCTGAGATTACAGGTGTACACCTACACACCCAGCCCCCTGTGTCCCTCATGACGACGCTGGCCGATTCCACTTGCCGGCCACAAGTCAGTTTGGGAAGAGCCTGAGTGACACCAAGCCACAGCCAATGAAGAGGGAAGCAACAATCTGCCCTCAGCAGGTGGACAGCTGGGCAGGAGAGGGCTCAGGACGGCAGCGGCCAGGGGGAGGAGATGCCTTTGCTCAGTTTCACAGAGAGAGATCCCGGAGGCTGCGGGACAGCAAGGGGACGGGGACTGTGAGCAACAGGCTGCTGATGGCTTAGGCGGTGGCTGGTGTAAGGTGGGTTGAGGCCCCTGCCAGCCACGACTTACTGCTTGACTCTAATTCTGAGTCGCAGAAGCAGTGACTTCTGCACCTGTGTGCCCTTCGTTCCCAGGGGATGATGGATCCAGGGTGCCTGTGGCTATGAGACTCTTTAATGATGGAGTCCATGGGAAAGTGGAGGATCTAATTAGATGGAGGAAAGCTCAAGGCAGGAGGAGGATCTACTTGTGCAGCATCCTTCCCACGTGGTGCCCTGGCGGTGGCTGAGGAATGGGATGGCAGCAATATTCACTGCACAAACTGGCGTAGCTTTGAAAGGGAAAGGCGCGGTTACGGTGGTTAGTCCGGGGCTGCCTGGGGTTGTGTGCATGCTGTGCTCAAAGCCCTCCATCCCAACCCGGCACCCCTCTCCTCGCTGCCCCCAGCATTGCCCTTGGTTGAGGGAAGCTGCCCCGCCCCAGGTCACACCACCTCCTCAAGGTCAGTACCCATCTGGACCACTTGATGCAGGCTCCTGAGGCCCGGCCCCTTTGCCTCGACTTGAGACGACTCTGAAAGGCCCCTCCAGCTCCAGAGCAAACTGCGGCCCTGCCCAAGGCTGTGGTAGTCCAGGTGCTGAGACTTTCTGGGTGCAGTACTGGTGGAAAGCAAGCACCGATGGGTGCGATGTCGCAGCGTGTGAAGGGCTGGAGAGTTGAGATTGTGAGGACTATGCACTCCGTGGCTGTCATGAATGTCACCCGTGTACCGGCAACACACAGCAGAGGATGAGGGTGCCGAACGGCCAACACAAGGCGAGTGTGAAAATTAGAGGACAGAATTCCCATCTCTGGCACGCGCAGGGCAGAGACGGCCGAGGATTCGTCCCAGAACTTCGTCTCCAGAAGGCGGAGGGCTTCAGCACACAGCTGTCATGGCCGGGAAGGAATGAGACCCCCTAGTGTCCTCCCATGATTGAATGTGGCGTAGAAGAACCAGAAGTCACACGGTGCCAACTTTGGTGAATAAGGTGGAAGAGGACACAGTGTGACATCTCTGAGATCACAGCAGCATTTGCTCTATTTTTTAAATCACATCTTGTAAAGAGACTCAGGAAAGAGGACGTTCAGAACTGCTCTGTGTCAAGCGCAGTGGCATAAGTGTGCTTGAAGCAAAGGGGAGCATTTTGAGGTGGATTAATGGCAATGTGTCTTTTGGTGTAAATTTAAAAAAATGTAAACGTTCACAGTATTTGCCAGTCACCCCAGTATATACACAATGGAGTATTATTCAGCCATAAACAAGGATGAAAGCATGTCATTTGCAAGAAAATGGAGAGAACTGGAGGTCATCTTGTTAAGAAAAATAAACCAAACCAGAAAGACAAGAGTCACTTGGTTTTCCTAATAGGTGGAATCTAAAAAAGATGAATTGAAAGTAGAAGGGAAAAACCTGTTATACCCATGTATGAATAAGCCAAAATGAAACCCACTGTATATCTGACATGAACTAGTAAAAAAGAAAAGAAAATAAACAACCAAACAAAAAAAGACCAAACAGAAGAGAAATAAACAAAATCAGTTGAGTTACTTTCCTGCAGCCTTGTCTCAGCTCTGGTAGGAAGGAAGTGCATGTTTGAAGTGTGAACTGTGTACTTGGCTGATTCTGCATTCTAGCTAAATGTGGTCACATTTGCATTTAAAGCTGGAATTGCACAGGAGAATAATGAGCGATAAAAACCATGCTAAGAATTTAAAAAAGGAATTAATAGTGCAAGCTGTTTAGTTAGAGAGATGGAAGCAACTACTAGACAATCAACTAACTTCCCATCACTACCACAAATGGGTTCAGTGGTTGCCTTCGGGGATGGGAGCTGGGCTGGGCGGGATGGAGCTTTAGCTAATAATCTTTTATAGGCTCTTATTTTTAATCAAGAGCATGTATCATTTTAGTGCATTTTAAAATAATAGTAAAAAAGAGAAAACAGTGGAAACCTTTAGAATGTCCAGCCATGAATATTAAGTCCTACAATAAAAATCAATCTTGTGGAATTTGTAAGTTGTAAATTTTTCTTCTATAAGGACAAATTTTAAAAGGGCTGAAGAGAGAACTAGGAAGCATTTGACTTCCGAGTGCAAAAAGAAAGGGTGAAATTAGAACGGAAATATCCTCACTGCCAAAATTACTGCACCTCGGGTACACAGGCTGCAAGTCTATTCTTGGGTGTGATGTTCAGGACGATTGCTGGGCTGGAATTGGCCCTTAGTGCAGGGCCCGGGGCATGGTGGCTTCATGCAGTCACCATGGCACCCAGGGAGGGCACAACTCATCTGAAAGAAGGCTGGGAGCTGCTAAAAGTTGGGGTCTCCTTTCTCAGCTTTCGAGGCATACTTCAATGATGAAATGGGGGGCTCAGACCCATCAGGCAGCCCTGGCTGAGTAGAGATTCTTCTTCTGCTCCTTATAGGTCGTGTTGCTCTGAGCCAGCTTCTTGGCTTCGATGTGCTTCAGTTTCCCCATCTGTAAGACAAGGTTAATGACCCACTCCAGGAGTTGCTGAGAAGGTAAGATCAAAGGCGCTCTGCATGGCACTGTGCCTGCTACAGGATGAGGGGTGGGAGAGAGAAGGAAGAGCCTTAGGGGGGCCTCCAGGACCCACAGCACCCCAAGAGTAGCAGGAAGGGAGGACCTGGCTGACTGTGAGAAGCAGATGAAGTGAATCTGGTTGGTCAGTGACACAAAGAGGCCATTTCGTGGCGTTTCTGTATCCAGGCAGTGTTCTGTGCACTTCCAGGAAGTTTCAAAAACAGCCAAAGGCCACTAAGCGTTGTGCAGGACGGTTTCTTCAGCCAACTTCATTTCCTAGGAAACCACCCAGCTTGACTCTCCATCTGTTTTCAGCCTGACCCTGTAACTGATTTCAACAAAAAATGTCCCCAAAGGCTTGTGTGTTCAGAGTTGAGGCTTTTGGAAAGTGACTGGACCGTGGCGGATGCTAATCTCATTGGCGGATATGAGTCTGTAGCTAACGTGCTGTCTGAAGGGGAGCCTGGCCGGAGGAGGCTCTGGTGTGACCTTGGGAGGATTCACCTCTCTCTCTGGCATTTTTCCAACCCTCTCTGCTTGCTGGCTGCCGTGAGGTGAGCAGCTTTTCTCTTTCACACCCTTCCGCCCTAGTGTTTCTGCCCCACCGAAGCCTCAAACCAATGGAGCTGGCAACCACAGACTGAAACCGCTGAATCTGTGACCCCAAACCTTTCCTCTTTTAAACTGACTATGTCAGGTAGGTTGTCATAGTGACACAAAGCTGACGAACACAACCTGATTTCTACTTCATTTTCCAGTTGGATGCTATCGTAAAAAAGAGAGAGAGAGTAGGTGATTTGTGTATGAGCCCACATGGGTGTGGTTACCTTTTATGGCAGCAAAGTCCTGGTGGCCATTTTGGGGTGTCCTTAGGAATCCTTTAGCATGGGCCAGGGAGGACCATGAGGTTGGAGACTGGCAGGCTTGGTATTAAACTCCCCAACGAATGATGAGCCCTGCTTATCTTTCCTGAGTCGCAGTTTCTTCATCTATGAAATGTGTAGATCATGCCTACCCTGCCAGGCTGCTGTGCAGAACAGAGCAAATGTGTGTCTGCACTTGGCTCTCTTTGCAAAGAACCTTGCAATTGGCAAACTTTCAATCCTTATCAGGGGAGTCTTTTTATAGATGTTTTTGATTTCACAGACCACTAATATTTAAAAAACATGAGGGATCAATACAAGATTGACAATTTAAGGCCATCAGAAACGAATGTCCATCCATCGGCACCCAACTTTCACAGGAGGAGGGATATTTTTATACACATGGATTAGAAGTGACATGATATCCTAATAAAAGATAGTCTTTTAAAGCTGGGAGCAATTTGGTTTGTAAAACATGCACTGTGTTGTTATTGTTCTCCTTTCTCCCCAGATAGTGTAGACTTTGTCACACGGTGATAACTCTCCCAAGATCTGGAATTGGGATCCACTGCTCAGTTCCTCTGATCCCCAAATGACAACTGGAGGAAGACCAGGTAGAGGTTGCAGCAGAATTCCCATTTTACAAGTGAGCAGAACTGACCTGAATGTTTTTGTTTTTGTTTCTCCTTTTCGGGTGCTGGAGATCAAACTCAGGGCCTTATGCTTGCAAGGTAAGTGCTCTACCACTGAGCTAAATCCCCAACCCTGACTGGGCCTTCTGTGGGGCTCTTAACACCTGTTCTGTTATTATCACCCTTCTCATTGTTAGAGTGGAATATTTCATAAGTGCTGTGCTGAGTACCTTGTAAGCATTACCTCGCCTGGTCCTCATAGCAACTCTGTGACTGAGGGGGCTGTCACCACCGCCTTAATAGTAAGTAAACCGAGGGTTGGAAAAGTTAAACAGCTTGTACAAGGTCACACATCTGGGAGGTGGCAGGGCCAGGATTCAGCCCTGGTTCAGGCCTCTCGGAAGCTGCTTCATTTTATAGATTAGGACTGGCTGGAAGGAAGAAAGTTGGCTTTGGGTCCTCAGCCTCAAGGCTCCTGCCCCCGCTCTTCCCCAGTGTGGAAGTTGTAAGGCACACTCTGCAGAAAGCAGGCTCTGTTACTTTTGATGGGAACCGGCATAGGGAGTCAGAGCTGAGCACAGAATCCAGGCTGCCACCCTTTACGTCGCCTGCCCGAGTTTTCTCGCCAGCAGGGAGCTGAGGCTTCCTGCCTCTTCTGTCTGCTGGGGCTTGAAACTCCGGGCCGGAAAGACAAAAACACTCTTAGCAGACTGATCTTAATGTATGAAGACTTGAGCAGATGTGAGGTTTGCAGTTCTCCAACAGTGTTCTAATCTGTTTCCTATTTTCTAAGTGAAGACCTAACTAGGGAGAGTGAATTGTTCATAATCTTCCAGCTAAGTGCATGTTAGCTGTAGCAAGTGCCAAGCAGGAGCCCAGGCAGCCCCCTGCTAGACCAGGCTGCAGAGGTCCCAGCTCAAATGGCTTTAGCCATCTCCCAGGCCTGAACTGCAGAGCATGTGAAGAGAGGCGTGTCCCCCTCCAGCAAGGAGTCTGCACCCCTCCTTGAAGAGCAGCTGAGCCTGTGGCAAAAACAGACTTTGAGATACTGGTGTCTGGGCTCCTTTGTGAAGTGGCCAGCTTGTCCTGTCCCCACCCATGTGGCAGCCATGCTTGCTAGACCATGAGCAGGCATTGTAATTGCTCACCTGAAGATGCCCTGGGTTCTTTGCTCCACTTCCTGGCTGCACTCGTAGTCACACCCCCATGTCATCTGAAAGTCCCCAGGAGTTCTGGAGGGCTTGGCATTCCTCTCTAAAGGGACAGTGGCATACTTTGCTCTGTCTCCTCAAACTCGATCATTTTCACTCAATGACCTTGTCTCACATGTCTTTAATAGAAGGCTTCATGAGCGATGCCCTCCTTGTCCCCACCCTGAAGCTAGCAACATTCCTCAGGGTGCACCAGCCCATTCCTTTGGGCACTGCTGGACCAGGCAGCCCTGCTCCTCCAGCAGGGACTCCTGGCCTCCTGCTCTGTGCCCTCGCCAGACCCTCTCCCTCTGTCACCTGCGCTAGGACTTGGCTTCTGTAGCTGCTGTCCCATCTCCCAGCGCAGTCAGGCATTTCTGTCAGCATTCAGTCTTCCACCCTGAAGTGCCACTTATTTCCTCTCCTGTCCCTTATCAAATCCTGCCCTGTTTCTGATCCTCTTCACAGCCAAACTTATTGACCACACTGGCCACACTTGCCACACCCCCTTCTCACCTGCTAGCTGCTCTTTTGAATTTATTAAACTCTCCGGCAGGTCATTCTTTCCTTTTCTGATTTATGTGCTTCGATTGGCCGGGTAAGCTGGAGTTTAGCGGCACTGTCTCCGGAGCGCACACCTGCCTGGGGTCACGGCGCTGCCCTGAGGCGATCTCCTTTGGGGTCACTGGTTCTCAGCTCGCTTTGATGTTACTCTCTCGGTCTTGGTGTCTGCACGGCAGGGACACGAGTGTGCTACGGCTGGAGCCTGGCTTTCCGGTTTCCTTTGGTGTCTCTTCCCACTGTGTCCCCGGGGCAGACGGTCAGCTTCCTCACTGTTCCCACAGGACTGTGGGTGGAGTTTCCCCACCTCCTTCCAGGGACAGAAGGCCTCCTTGTTTACCTGGTTCATGGTTCACACAGTAACAAACAGCGTCAAGGAGATGGGTTCCTTCGACATTTGACACAACAGGAATGACAGTACACAGAATTATGAGGCAGTTTGGGACAAATTTGGAGCTGCATTGATACATTTTCTAGGAAAATGTCATTAGAAATATAGAGAGAGATCAAATAGCTCAGTTGCTTAAACTGCACTTTGTTTTTTCACTTTTTATTTTTTGAGACAGGGTCTCTATATATCCCAGGCTGGCCTTGTACTCACCGTGTAGCTCAGGCTGGCCTCGAACTCACGGCTATCCTCCTGCCTCAGCCTCTTGAGTGCTGAAATTACAGGTATGTGCATGAAATCTGTTTTTAAAAGAAGCTCTTTTATGATTTAAAAAAGGTAATTATTTCATTTTTGATGACCCTTTATTTCTTTTCCTCCTTCTCTCTTTTCTTGCCTTGCCCATGTCTTATGTCATTTCGCCATCCTCAGGCAATTAATTTTTTCTCAACAAACACCCCCCCGCCCCCAGCCTTTCTAAAAGTTTGAGGGTAGATTTGTAATTCTTAGAGACCAATTTCTTTAATCATTAACCTTTTCTCTTATACTTTCTTCTTCTCTCTCCTCCTCCTTCCCCTCTTTCTTCCTCAGAATAATCCAAAGCAAACAAACAAGATGAGTTATCAATTAATTTATTTACTTTGAGATAAAAAGTCATTTAATTAGGTTGCACTACCTCCTGTGTCCTTTTTCTTCCACTCCATGAGCTAGGAGGCCTTTCTCTCCTTGGCACCCGTCCATCTTTGTACGTGCGCTGGCTCCATTCTAAGGAAATGGAAAGACCACTGGTTTTCTAAGAATAAATACATCAGTTTTGGATTGAGACACTCTTCATCCTTCACTTCCACGCTTCAGGCTACCCTGAGCTGTACTTTCCGTTTGGGGCTCAAATTGCTGGTCGATGCTGTGAGCTCCTCTTCTCCAGGTGTTGTTTGAAGTCTCTACTTTCCCCTCCCATGGAATTTTAGTTATTTTTTAAGGAAATAATCTCTTTTTTAAAGGTGATAGCCATGACTTCTGGTCCTACTACTGCTACCTTCTCATCCTGTCCTTGGGTACAGGGACTCTGAGAGGTCATGAGACTCCACAAATTGGTCACCCAGTCGGGGGAGAACCCTGCCTGTCTAATCTGGGTTCCTTCTAGATCCCTGATCCAAGATGCAAGATCCAAGACCACCCAGAATATTCTGTTGTCATATGTAATAGCATTTTAAGGAACGAACGCACAATTTTAGTTTACACACAGTTTAAATTAGAGGGAGTGATTATTTATGCTACCCTTCCCTTTACCTAAGGAGACCTCTAAAGCATGGGTCTGGTCGAGTGGTTAGGGGCCCTCGTTGGCTAGTTACCTGATGTCTGTAAGCCCTGTTTTCCTCATTAGTAAAATAAGGCTGCCAATACCTCTCCCTCTGTCAAAGCCAGGCATCAGTTTACAACTGAGCATGGGTGAGCACCTGGTCACTTTTCGTGAGCTAAGACTGTAGGCTACACAAGGGCGGGTCTACTCACAGGGTGGGGACGTTGGGGTCATTCACAGCCTTGACGCAGGTCTTGGGGAGTCTCCATGGGGCTCCTATCCCTTTATTCTCAGAGAGACAATCCTCCATCTTGTCCAAGCAGTCAGGGTTGGAAGAGTCGCAGAGGCAGGAGAGTGGCTGCCCGGAGACCTGGGGACACTGCATTGCAAGGAGGCTCCCCCAGATCAGGGCAGATCTGTGATTGGGAGACCAGAGGGGGCATGGGGGCCTCAGACGCCCTCCAATCAGCAGAAATAGTCTGGCTCCAGGGGCCCTAACTCTAAGAAATTCAGCCCAGAACACCATACTTAGGGACCCTGTCCACAGCTTGTTGGAGAAATCCAGCCGAAAGCCGCCCCTGCTCCAGCCTGCACGGCGCTATCCCCCATCCCACAGTGTGTGGCGTGCTTTGATATCCAAGCGACGGTGGGGTCCTGCTACAGTCTCACATAGACAGGGTGGGGGCGGGGACAGCGTCTCTCCCCCAGCCAGGGGCCTCCTGCAAGGTGAAGGAAGCATTTATTTCACCATAGCACATTACCATCACCCACACAATTATCTTAATTCTAGAATTAAGAATTAAGAGGCTTTTGGTTCGAAGTGAGTAACTGTGTGTTAGAAAATTTCATCTTAAGAATTTATTAAAATGTACTGAATTGGATTTTTTGGCAAATATTCCTTAACACTTATTAGTGAAAACAAGAATTAGTAAACTAAAAATCTTAGACTGCTTGCTTTGTTGGCTTTTCTTTTATAGCTCTTGCAAATGGGGAAATCAAAACCGTGAGTTAAAACTGAGTCACCGATTCTGCCAGATGTTTTTCGAGCCGAACTGGGAATGAGGACAGCGCTGGAGAGGCGTCCCTTCCTGTCACCTTCATAGAAGTCTTGCAGTTAAAAATTGAGAGCTGAGGAGCAGAAAGTCCACGTTGGAAGGCAGATTCTTCTCCTTCAACCGCTGGGCAGAAGAGCTCGAGATCCAGAATTTGAAGGTCACTGTGACCTTTCCTAAACCGGAGTGAAAGCTGGCGGGCCAGACCCTGTGCTTCTTTCCAGGACCTGACACAGGTCCCAGAGCTGAGCAGGGCACTGTGGGGAGATCTTGGGAACGCAAGTGGCCCGGGTGGCATGCACATCTGCCCTGAGGTGGGCATGCATAAGGGCACTCACATATCAAAATGTGTTTATGTTTATGCATATATGCGCACATAGATTTATACAAGAAGTGGTAATTAAGGAGTTACCAAATATTTAGAACCAAGTTTAAGACACACTTGGAGGCAGTTGGTGGCGAAGAGTCCTGGGGCTGTGGAGTGGGGAGGCGGTGGTGTCGTGGGTGGTGGGCATGGGACATGGAGGACAACAAGACGAGGCAAGCTGGAGGAGGGGCTGGAGGAGGTGCAGGTGCTGGGCCCCCAAGAAAGCAGGTGACAGGGGCTCAAATCCATAGGGGAGGAAGCATCCCTCCTCCAAGGGCTGTCTCGCTCCTGGACTCTATACCCCAGTTCCACAGTGTCCTGTGTTCGTCACCTTCTCTTTGACTCCTGGCCCTTGGACCAGAAGCATCTTCCGGTCTGCCAGTCACGCCCCGCCCCTTCCTGTCCAGCTCCTCCCTCTGCCTCCATCCACAGCAACTTTCCCAATAGACCCGCCCCTGGATGGCTCCCTTCCCTCCCCTTCCTTGCTCTTTACAGCCTGGTGCACCCTGGCTCCTTAGGTCCCCAAGCCTGGAGTCTGTGCTGGCCTGTGTCACCTATGAAGGACCCAGTGACACTCTCCACTCTGTCCTACCTGAAGGGCCTCTCTGCTGACACCCCGGCCTGCTCCTTTGGTCTGCAAAACAACACTGTCTCCTGGTGCCCTCGTCCCTGGAGGCCAGGCCCATTTCCAGCCCTCTGTCTTTGCTTTCCCTGGCCCTTCAGTGCTGGGTGAGGCCATCTGCTCCCCTGTCCCATCTCCAGGGCACTGTTTCTCTCCCTGGCTGCACACTGGGAAGGGCACATGGGACTGAAAAAACCAAAACTGATACCAGGTTCCATTCCCAGAAATGCTGATCGCATCACCGCATGATGGGCCTCAGCTCAGGAGACTTTTTAAGTTGTGTAGTTGAGTGTGATGAGAGGGGGACGGTGGTCTATAGGCACCTTTGACTCCCCACCACCATCCAGCCTTTATATCCAAGACCAGTCTTTCCCCTGAGCGCCACAACTGCACAGTCCATCTGATTTCCTGCTTGGTTATTATCGCTCCAAATCAAACCTGCCCTTTCCCTCCCTGCACTCTGTGTTCCTTCATTTGGGTGCCAGCCTGGGCTCACCTGGACTCATTCTTTCTCCTGCCCCACTCATACAACTGGTCACTGGCCCCTGGGACTTGCTGTGACCATTGATTCTAATATTAGGTTCAGAAACACCAGCAGATTAATGGAGCATTCTCCTGGGGATGTCTTGGGGTGTGGCCTCAGGTACTATACCTCGTCCCTCTCTGTCACTGTTCCCCTGCCCTGCTTCCTGGCTGCCACATCCATCCACCATGATGTTCCTGCCTTGGAGCCAGCATGCCATGGACTGAATCCCCTTAAGACATGAGCCAAAATAAATCTCTCCTCCTTTAAATTGTTGTTGGGTATTTATTGACCAGAAAGCTGACATATACAGTTGCTTACATCCTACCCCTTAGTGCCTTGTATGCATTGCCAGAATGGATCCTTCTTTTTCATCCTTCTGTCTCTCTTGAGCTGAGATAACGGCCTGCCAGCTGGCCTCCTCCACAGCCTGGTTCTCCACCCTCCACTCATCCATCAGCCAGGAGCTTTGGAAGCCCAGCTGCAATAACACTGTCCCTTCCTGCAAGCTGCGGGCTGGGACTCTCCCTGGCTTAGGCAGTCAGGCACCTCCCGCTCCAGCCCTGCCTGGGTGCCCTACTCCTTCATTTCCTGCCTCTTGCCTGTAGCCCCTGGGACCCACTTTCAGTCCCCACAAGCTCAGGCCCCCCGCCTCTCCTGCTGGCCTGGCTGCTCCACCTGGCTGGAGTGCTCCTCTCCTGTCTCCTACTGAGCTCCAGGCCTCTAAAGGGGTGTCACCTTTCAGAAGCCTCCCTGTGCCTGTGTGCTGCAGCCCTGTCCTGCACTGTCCCCTCCCCAGGGCAGGGATCTTGTCATTTGTCTCTGAGCCTAGCACAGAAAGAATCTGGCCCAGGCTGCGTGCTCAGGAGTGCTTGTCAAATGATTGCGTGAGTGAGGTGGTGAGTGGGGTGGTGAGTGGGGAGGAGGGTGATCTGAGGTCATCCCACCTTTGCACACCCCAGAACAGTTCATTGGTCTTCTGTTGTGTAGCAGTGATAAGGGCACCAGTATTCTTTTGTTTCCTCTCTGACAGGCAGAGATAATAATGTCCACCTAGCAGAAGTACCTTGAGGATCAGAGAAGGCAATGGATGTGAAAACACTTTGAAAACTTGAAAATGAAGATGAGTGTGCAATGTCACCTTGAGGCAGGCGCCCGCCCGAGCTGGTGACTCAGAGAATGCTGGTGTGAGAAGGGGTGTGTGCCGGGCACCAAGGTCCCATCATGGCAGGACGCAGAGAGGGACAACGGTGAGAATTCCTGCGGCGGGGAGACGTGTGGGGCCGAGGTGGGCCGGCTGGGAGTTGCGTCCTGGGAGTGGTGCTTTTCTGTGCCCAAGTGAGGAGCCCACTCTTGTGGGCGTGGTCAGCAGCCCTCCGGCTTTAAAAATAGCCCTGGGAGGATATTTTTAGTGCACCATCCTGAGGTGTGGCTGGATCCCTCGGCCTCCGCTGACGTAAGAAAACAGTTCTGGCTGTGTTTGCAAGTGAATCAGACAGCTGTTTTTAGGCTTTGGGGGCCCACAAATAAAAACAAGGCCGGGGACCAGGGACTCTGGGTTCCAGCCACAGGACATCCCCACTCCCACAACATCGGCACAAATGCTCCTGGGACGGTTGCCCTTGAGCCTGTTTCTCTGGAGCTTGCACAGATCACAGTTCTGCCTGGAGAGACCAGGAGGGCTCCAGGATGGTGGACAGGACACAGAGCAGAAGAATCACCTCATTTTACGGGTCGGAAACTGAGGCTGCGCCCAGAGGGTGTTTAAACCCTCCCCGAGTCGCGCAGTCGATTTGTGACAGGGTTACATTCAGATCCTTGTCTAACTCCAAAGCCCCCGAGTTCTGGCTAACTCTGCAACTTTGAGTCCATTTTGCGGTCTATGGAGCACATCTATACACATCGCCTCATTTGATCCCCGCAGGAGGCAGTCCACGATCCCAATTTTGCAGGTGAAGAAACCAAGGCTCAGAAAAGCAAAGTGCTTCACCCACCATTGGCCAGCTAGTTAGTCCCCAGACCACAGCAGGCCCTGGACCGCACCTTCCTTATGCCTCAGCCAGGCCCAGTCCCTGTGAGCGGCTAAGATGAATGACCAATGGCTGCAGGCACCAGCGCTGCAGCAGCTGGCTAGCTGGGAGGGACACTCATGCCCATCTGTCCCCCCTCATGAGTTCCTCCATGGGGGACAAGGTTGCAAACACAGAGAGCCAGAGCTCAGTCTGGGGGAGCGAGAGACAGGACGGACCATGGGCTTGTGTGCTGGCTGGCAGTCCCCACTGCCCCGGGAGCCTCACAGCAGCCTTGTTACAGCAAAAGTGTTAACAGCTCCGTGTTGCAGCTCCGTGTTACAATCCAGACCTTCGAGAAGCCAAGCGCCTCATTCAGAGGGTTGGAGAACTCAATTTATTATGCCAGTGTCCCCAGACCAGCTATCCGCCCCTGGAGAGTAGAACTGCCTCTCCTTTTAGAGAGTCAGTGGTTGCACTTACCGGCAGCTGCTAACTGGTTCACAGGTTGTGGGTATTTGCATAAGACAGAGTTGCTAGGGAAACATACACAGTACAGGGGTCTCTAGGAGGGTCACATAGCAGGGAGGGTGATAGGAAAATTGCATAGCACGGTACAGGGCACTGGGAGCTCAGAGGGGAAACTTTTAAGAACATAGAAAGTTACACTTTTTCAGAATATTTGTCAGCCCCTAGTTGACCTTTGGACAGACAGATTAGCAAAACATTTCACATTCAAGGTGAGAACTTACAGAGATATTTTACATCTGTAAAGGGAGTCACAGTTTTGATGGAATGCAAATTCCCTTATGTATGCAACAGAATAAAGTTCCTGGCTTTTGTTAAAGGGAGTGTCTTGGGTTTTCCTCTTCAGCCTCACAGGGGTGGCACTGCGACCTGGGCCCTCGGTGGTGGCCGCTCACCAGGTAGCCACTCAGGGCTCAGTTTCCTTTGGTGTCCTTTGGTGTCGAGAGGACTGAGAGGGTCCAATTAACTTTGGAGGCTGCATGAGGACCAGGTGACAAAAACCACTCTTGGGCCACTCTTGGGCGAGGACACACTCTGCTTTCTGGGACCAGCCATGCACAGGGGCTTGGAGAACACCCAGGCCGAGCACCTGGCCACACCCACAGCTAACAACAAGGTGTGTAGAAGTCGGCTGCACAGTGAGCCAATTGGTGGTTGGTGACTGTCGCTATTCCAGGCATTTGGAAGGGTGTATATAGTTTTCGATAAATGGGAAAACACCATACAATAAATGCTGCCCTTTCCCTGGCTTCAGTCAATTCCCTGTCAATAAATAAAATCTGAATCCTTTTAGTCTGTGCACCTGATTCCATTGTATGCACTCACCTGACGTCACCAGCTTCTTCTGATTATCTCAGCCATCTTTCACTATCCTCAAACTTTGGATTTCAACCAAAGTCCACAAAAAGACACACTTTAAATCATTTAGCAGAAAGCAATCTTCACTTGCTCCTGCCATTTTATTCTTATTTTAAAAAGGGAGGCAATGCAGACACATCTCTCAGGCAATGTCCTCAGCTCCTTCGTCTTTTTAAACGCAAGCAGCGCTGTGCAGTCTTTGTGATTCTTACAATAACCAGCCCAGCTGAGGACACTCTGGTCCTGTTTGAGGGCCTTGTCTCGTCGGGATGTTACTCATCTGAGCCGTCCCAGCTCCAGAGCGAGAGAGGAAAGCTACATTCCCCTGCAAATGGATGTCACTGCACAGGGTGTGCTAAGTCCTGGCTCCGACGCTTGTGCTGGCCCCAGCCTCAGAGCTCCATCTCCCTTGCAAGCTTATTTTCTGAGCCAAATGTGGGAAAGCCCCCCCCCCAATTTTTAATCGCAAAGGGCTATAAAACACGAAGCTACCATTTTGTTAAATGCATGGGGTGATTAAAAAATATGGTGAGTGTTTAAATTAAAAAAATTTACAGTAAAAAGACGCATTGCCAGGGATGATGGGATAAGTGTGTTTGGAATGAGGGAGAACATTTTGTTTTGGTTTTTTTTTTTTTTTTTTTTTTTTTTTTTTTTTTTTTTTTTTTTTGTGGTGCCGGGGATCGAACTCAGGGCCTTGTGTTTGCAAGGCAAGCACTCTAATCACTGAGCTAAATCCCGAGCCCCGAGGGAGAACATTTTGAGGGGGATTAATAGCAATGTATCTTTTACTGTAATACATTTTTAATTTAAAACATTCACTCTATTTTTGGGTCACTCTTCACTGATTGTCCGTTTACAGCAATTTTTGTTGTATAAATTTTTGTCAAATAAAAACATGACAGTGTGTGCTTATTCACTTTATTTACGGGATCTGACACTGTGCAACTTTTGGCTTTTCCCCAAAGTCAAAATGACCATGAAAGGTAAATATTGTTAATCAATTTAGGATTTTGAGGCAACCACAACAACACAACTAAAGACACGAAAGAGGCAAGAACAGTGGGATAAGTGTGTTAGAAGTGATGAGAGTATTTTGAAAGAGAATCATGGCAAGGTACCTTTTACAGTAATAATTTTAAAAATTTAAACATTAACTGTATCTTTCTATCATGCTTCTTATTTTGATTATCCAGTGGCTCCTAACAGTTTCAGATATCTGTCTTTTTAAAGCTAAAAACCAAACAAACTCTCCCTGAATCCTGACAAATATCTCCACTGTCTAGCACAGTGTCAAGCACCCCACCGGGCCCCTGCTCTGGGCAGAGGGGCCCTTGTAATCGTGTCCCCTGATAATGTCCACTGAGCCATGGCATGCACCAGGCCCGGTATGAATTTAGAGCCACTTTTAAATGAATGTCTACTTTATTAGTCACAGTGGCAGCTCTGTTGCACATTTGAAAAACTAGGTATAATTGTGAGGCTTAGTGCTCATTTAGTCACCAGGCAATGCTGGATTCGCAAATGCACCGTGGACCCCTGGCAGGAATTTTGAGCCTTCTCCCCATCGCCCTGCCTTTGTAGCTCAGGATCTTGTAACGCAGGCCGTGGACTCTGGAGAGTGTAATATATTCTAGACACTTTATGAGTGCTTGTAGTATTGACACCTCTTCCAATTCTTGTCAGGACCCGAGTCTGAGCCATACTTTGCCCCCACCCCAATCTTTGGAATTCAGCAAACTTATTAGTCTGAAGGTAAAGACAATGGAGTTTTGGCAGAGAGGCCCTGGTATGCCATTAAGGGGGACGTAAAGACAGGGCTCCTCAGACCCGGGGGAGGTCAGTTGGAGGTGTTGACAATTAGCCTCTGAAGCCCAAATCTTGCTGCCCTAAGCATCTGCTGTTCCTAATTATGTCCTCAACACTATTTATGGACTTTTCAAAAATCCTTCTTGATATGAAGTTCCTTTGACCTTTACAGGCAACTCAGAAGAATAACAGTTCTTGAAGAAAACAGCACTGGGGGAGCCAGCACCACAAAACTTGGGAGGTTGAAAAGGACACTGAGATTTGGATTCGAGGTTTTATGTGAGGAAAACTGAAGTTCTTTTCAGCGAGAAGAAGTGATTTGCCTCAGTTTGCAAGGAACTCGATCCCATGGCTTCCGGCCAAGGACTTTTCATCCCGTGTCACCTGCTTTTTCAATATTACCTCTGACACCAAGGCCTGGGATTGATCTCACTGCAGCCATTCTGTTCATGAATGAACAGATGTAACCAACATACATTGAGCTCGTTCCTACTGAATCCTGGGAGCTGAGTTAGCTACGGGGGGGTAAGTAATGGACAAGAGAGAATCCAGGTTTCCAGAGTCTTCTGCTGCAGTAAGAAAACAGGCAGCTAAGCAAGTAGATAGCACACATCATGGGGAAGACCTGACAGGGTGGACCAGGAGGCTATGGAACCTCTGTGGGCTCCTTGTGCAGCTGCTGGGAAGGGAGGTGGCTGTGATGAAAGGAGCTTAGTGCCCCGGGGAAGTGTCCCACCCTCATGGTGTCTGGGAAGGGTCTTCAAGCTGAGCTGGGACTAGGACTTGGGGCAGGTAATTGAGGAGGCCACGCATCATGTTCGGTGTCCTGAAAGTGAGAATTCACATGGGGCACAGGCTGTGGAAGCATCGTGCACTGGCAGGAGCAGCTGAAGGCCAAAGGAGGCCAAGAGGCCAAGTTGGGAGGAGTCTACAAACCAGAGAGAAGAAGCTGGGATTTGTCTTGAGGTTTAAGTAAGCCGTGGAGGGACAAAATACTGACACCCACAACTTAAAGAAGTTTATTTTGGCTCAGGTTTTTAGCCCACAGTTGGCCGACTCCAAGGCAGGAAGGCAGAGTGGAAGGGCATAGTGTAGGAGAGCTGCTCAGGTCACAGTGGCCAGGAAGCCTCGAGAAAGGAAGAGCCAGGAAGGGAGAGACACCCTTCCCAGTCATGCCCCTCCATCTGGGCCCCACCTCCTAACATCTCCTTTAGCCATAGCTCCCCAATGATACGTTCATCTCTTAAAAGCCCCACCTATGAGTGCAAGACCTTTGTGGGGACATCTAGATACAAACCATAACCCCAGCTGAGCCTGTGCACTCAGGAGTTGGTGTGGGGGTGTCAGATCTCTGCCGTGATGTCCAGCCCCCCGAGGCTCAAGGAGCCTTTGTCGGCTCAGATGGCAAAAGCCATGCCGAGGCCTGTGCGCCACTTGTAGCAGAAAGGGCAAAAGTTACACAGGTTAGGGGAAGCCTGGTGGGTATAGTTTTTTAAAGCCTAAAAGGTGAGAATCAAGCATGTTCTCTTCCAGGACACACCCCAGGAATCCATGGCATGCTGGTGGGTTATTCCGGATTCCCAGGGCATGGGACAAGGAAAGATGTGAAGGGAACAGAGGCCACCCTGCCAGGGACGTCACGGCTGTCTTCAAAGGCTGTGCCAGCCGTTAACATTGCCAGAGCTCAGGCCAGGTGGGAGGGCAGCTGTCCCTGTCCGTCTCCCACACTCAAGCCCCAGGCAACCGGGGTTCAGAGTCTCTCCAGGCAATATGAGGGCTGCCAGATGGGGCTTTTGCGTAACCGCAGGCTGCGAGCTCAAGCTCCCAGAAGGACATTCTGCTGGGTCTGCCTGGGAAGGAGTTGTTGGAGCAGGCTGTGGGGAGGGCCTGCTGTCAGAGACTGGGTTCACTGGGAGCGTCCAGAGATTAGCGGTTCGCCTTCATCATCCAAATTAACCTGGATAGCGCAGAGACGGCCCTGCCATGGCAGAATTTTAAGAGTTTGTTCATTTAACAAGTAGATATACTGCAGACTCTCCTTGAGCAGCTGGCCAGACAGCAGCTAATACCAGGGTAGAAAGCCCAGCTCCCTGCCCCCACCACCACTCCGCAGTTGTGTCTCAGGGGGGAAACGGTAAAGCTAAGCAGAATAAGGGGAGTAAGGGAGGAGAGACGCTGCAGAAGACCCGAGGAGGCTTGCAGGGGAGGGAGGAGCCTTCACGGAAAAATGACACTTGCAATGGCCTTGGGAGCTGGGTGGCATTTCTGCAGCCTTGGAGCAGACAGGACACTGACCCAAGGAAATTCACAAAGCAAACAGTGTCCCAGAGAAGCTCCAGGGGCGTCAGGCTGTGAGAGTGCCGAGGAAGGTACCGTCATACAGCACACAGTAGGAAAGGTGTTCGCAGCCCATGATGGAGGTCAGCGCGTATGGGGAGCACTTTGAGGGCTTAGGAAGAAAAGAGGGCACTGTCAGACCTGAGCAATTATGGGGGCCTAGAGCGTGTGACCAGGGGAGAGGTACTGAGGGCCTGATCAGCTGGGACAGCAGGGAGGTTGGAGGTAGAGCAGGAGGGTTAAAATCTGCACATGCATCTTCTTGAGATTATAAATCCAGGCTGGCAGCAAACGAAATTCTAATTAGTTAGCAGGCAAGAGTCTTCTGTCTGCTTTGTGTTAAGACATCTGTTTTCATTCACCAACGTCTTGGGCGTCTGCAGCCTCAGTGCTGAACTTGCACTGAGGGATTTGGGGTGGACTCCAACGGGGAGAGACCAGGTGGGGAAGCCCAGAGGAGCCCTCAGAGCTGAAGGCCGGGGACTGTGGTTGTCATTGAGGCCAGTAGCTGTGTGGCCATCAGCACATTACTTCTCCTCTCAGGACCTTAGTGTCCCCAGCTGTGAAATGGGACTGTCAAGCCCCTTCCAGTGCTCACACACCATGATTCTGTGACTGGAAAGGGTTATACGGAGGCCATAGAATCCGTACTCAGAAGCCAACATGAATTAGCCAGTTTTGTTCAAACTGTGACTAACCAATAAAAAGGTCACTTACAGTCCAGGATATGTAGAAGTGTGTGGCAGAATATGGTGAAAAGCCAGAGCATAAGGGCTGAGCTCACAGGAGGAGACCCTTCCTGAGGTCACCAGATCCCAGACAGCAGCGGACAGCAGAAGGGTCGTCTTTCATTGGTGCCAATGTTTGTGACAAACTTGCCTTGAAGATTTAGCTTCAGTCAGAAAAGCACTGGCTTCCTATGGAGCAATGAGGACCATCGGCCACCCTGCCACCTGCAGGGCACAGAGGCTCTGCTCTCTGTTCCTGGCCACTTCCCACTTCCTGCCATTCCCCCAAGGTGCTTTGGAGAGGCAATGGTTCTCTTGGTGTCACCAGGGGAGCCCTGGGCTGCAGGCAGGCCTGGGTTCTAGGCCTGTGTCTCCGACTTCCTTGCAGGTGGCCGTGGACAAGGCATGCCTCCTCCCAGATCCGCAGTTTTCTTATCTACAGAAGAGATGGGAGAGGGAAGAAGCCTGCTGTTCTACTTTGCAGGTGATTACAAGGCTCCGATCAGATAATGGAAGTGAAAGCTGTTTTTGTCCATCACAAGACAGTGAGCAAATGCTGGCTCTCAGGGCGGTGGTAACAAAGGCAGTGGGGGCTGTGTTCCTTCTGATGTGCAGCTCCTAAAAATACCACAGTGAGAGATGAATTCCTGGTTTTAATGGCCTAACTGTATCTGCCTCATTCATCCTTGAGTTCTCGATCCAGCTCTGAAATTCCATTTTTAGCTTCCTGTGGGAGTTTGGATGGAACAGCACAGTGCATTCCCCAGCCCTGCGGGTCCAGGCCTGCCCTCCCTCAAGCACAAGGGGTTACAGCAGCAGGGCCCCTGGGCTGGAGCTCTCTCTGGTTCCACTTGTAAGAAGCGGAGCTTGATGATCTTCAATGTCCTTGCCAGGTATCAGGCTCTACGCCTGCACATGCTCTTATTCAAGCCAGAAAGAAGGGACTCAAAGAGAGAACCTACACCTTAGAGTAGATTATGATTTTCTGTGTGTGTGTGTGTGTGAATGCGCGTGTGTGCGCACATGCACGTTCACATGGTAGATAAACTTCAGAGAACTCTGCCTCTGGTTCCGAGAGCCTGTACTTCTGTTCCCTCTCCTCTCCCCACAACAAATCCAGCACTTAAAAGTGTGTTCTTGGATAGGCGGAAATGGACATTATTTTGTGGAACAGGAATTTGGAGCAGTGATAAGAGTGAATCATCACTGGTTATCAGGAGATACTCTAGGCAAACCAGGATTGCAACCTAAAGCATCCCTCCAGCCTTTTTCTGAGCACGAGGGTGGCCAGAGCTCTGTCTGCAGGGCTCACAGTCTGACAGGGGCAGAGGGCAGGAACAAGAGGAGGAGGGCTGTGGGCTCTGTGTCTCATCTTGGAATCTCAGCGCTGGGGGTCATTGGGTTCCAGGGGGCCTCCCCTGTGTTTGCCACCAAAACCATCTCAAAAGGGAGCCTACATCCTGGCCCCACATTTAGAATGACTTTGCCTACGAAAAATATATAGGATTGGGGATTTAGCTCAGTGGTAGAGCACTTGCCTAGCAAGTGCGAGGCCCTGAGTTCGATCCCAGCACCGCCCCCACATCTATCTGTCTATCTATCTAAAATGTGCTTACTTTCTCATTATTTATTAAAGAAAGGTGTGACTGCAGCCAAGAGTTTGTAACCTGTGCAGGAGCCCCAATATTGGGATCTGTAGTGTGGGTGTGGAGGGATTTGGCTGTTGGGTTAAATCAGTGCTTTGTTAAGAAAGATAAACCAGGCACGGTGGTACATGCCTGTAACCCCAGACCTCTGGGAGGCC
Source organism: Hystrix cristata (assembly GCA_004026905.1). Lineage (NCBI taxonomy): Eukaryota > Metazoa > Chordata > Mammalia > Rodentia > Hystricidae > Hystrix > Hystrix cristata. The sequence goes on along the minus strand of PVJO010001971.1, from coordinate 123,106 downwards.
GAGGCAGGAGGATCATAAGTTGTAGCCCTGAAATGGGCAACTTTGAGACAGAGAGACTCTGTCTCAAAAAAAAAAAAAAAAAGAAGTTCAAGGATGAAAGCTCTGAGTCCCCATCACTGGAAAAAAAAAAAATTCCTTGAGGACTTTTGATTCACAGACACTATCAGTCACTCTTTGTCCAAACTTCAAGGGATGCAGCGCCCCCGAGTCAGAGTTTCTGCACTCCTGTTCTGCAGACGAGGACAGTGCAGCCCAGATCTGGGCTCACACCCAGGCTTCCAGCCTGTGCCCCGAATCCTGTCTGCAGCACCCAGCCACTTCTTGAGCTGGAGGGTAGAGAGGCATCTTTGGAAAGCTGGAAGGGCCTCCTCTTTCTGGCCTGCTGATGCCTTTACAGATTGGACAGAGGAACAAGGGGAGTGACCGCTGGCGCATCCTGCCGGCCGCAGGATCCGAGGGGCGTGGAGACCGGTGCAGATGCTGTCTTCCAGGTGACTCATCCTGCTAGCACAGTGAGCCCCAGCCAAGGTCACGGTGACATCCAGAGCGGCCTGCCCGGGCTCTGCCCATCTCACGTACAGACGAGTCCTTCTGTGACATCGCAGGTGTCACTTGGGGCTCTCTGGGGATCACAGGGGAGGAGCCACACTGCACGAGGGCTTGTCACCGAAGAGACAGCAAACTTTGTCAAGCGAGAGTGGCATCGCATTTGCAGCTCAGTCTGCATCCTATTCCACGGCACCAAGATGTGCTGTCTTTTTGGTGGGGGGGCTCATGCAAATGACGGAAATGTCATTCCTCTGTCACTGAAAGTAGCAGTGGCTAAGCATGGGACTGAGTTTCAGGACACGCGCACCTGTGGCCGAGATGCTTCTTTTTATAGCGGTGACCAGACTGTCCGTTCTTTAGGACCTAACCAATGTCACACATACTTGTGTCCTTGTTTTTACTGCAGTGGTCTGAGAAAAACAGCAGCTTTGGAGATAATAGAAATCTAAAGTTGAGGCTCCCAAGAAAAACTTTCAGATAAATCCTCCGTGGTTAACAGCAGCGCGTGCAACCGGCAGCCCTCAGTACACATTCAGTGGCCCCGCTAATGGAGACTTTGTGCAGGAGCCGGGATGGATGAGTGAGAGAACAAATGAATATGTCACCTCTGTTGTAGGTACTCGGCAAGCACCTGGCCATTCTCTGGAGGATACTTGCTGAACGTGTGTTTCCCACTAGAACCTCAGCCCTTGAGATCGGAGGCTGTTTCCATCTTACCCGTGCCCAGCGCCAGGCTCGTCTGTACTCGCTGAATGTCCTCTGTTGCTGGATGGAGGAATGAATTGGGAGTAAATGAAGGGAGTAGTGCGTAGGTGAGCGTCGGGGTGTTTCACCAAATAGTTTTCATGTCTGTATTGATTCATTTTTGTGTGTGTTTGCGTCCTCCTCCACTTCATTTATTTATAGCTTGCCTTATTCCAGGACGAAAAAAAAAATACATCTTCTTTAGAGGTGAAAGTTTTCACTTTTGGTGCCAACACAAACATTTCAGAGTACGTCCCCCAATCCTAGATCCATCATAATTCAGAGCTGGCCAGCACTTCCCGGACACCTGCCCCAGCCAAGGCGGCCTGGGAGGGATCAGGAGCAGATTTGTGCCCAGCAGCTGCCTTGGGCGTGGTGGCGTTATGGGCACCTGCCCAGGTGACGGCAGCTTTGGGGAGGATGAAGATTTCAGTAAGGAGCACTCCAGGCAGTAGAAGCAGAGAGGAAGGAAGAGCACTGGCCTTGGCTGGTCTGTTCTGGGCTTTGTCTCTTTGTTTAACCCCTTGAGTGCTGGCTACTCATCGAGTTCTTGACAGTTTTCCATGAGATTTTATTAGCATAGGGGAAATTAGGTCCCACTGAGGGGGACCTAACAACATTCCCTATTGTTATTCTCTAATAACAACATTCCCTATTGTTAGAGAATATTGGGGCCCATGCGAACCAACTTCTCCAGCTGCCCATTTTGGTGGAAGGCAGTGGAGTAGGCATGGACATATGGGAGTTCTTTTGACTCCGTTTGTGTGGGCTGTAACGAGCACCCACAGTGTGTCAGGTCACGGGCTGGGTGCTGCAGTGATGTTGAGGACGAGTGTCACGCAGATGAGCAAAGACAAGCTCGGGACACAGGAGGAAAAGCAGCGCAGAGGTCTCTGCCCACTGCTGTGGGAACAGGGAGGAGCCCTGCTTAGCCTGGACAGAGAAACCAGCAGAATCCGGCCCAAAGAAGGCAAGGATGGGGAGGATGCTGCAGACACACAGAACCCTCCAGACAATGATGTGGGGACATGGGAGGGCCCTGCATGTTTGGAAAACGGTGAGTCATTCTGCTTGGCCTTGGCACGGAGTGCATGCAGGGTGGGGGTGTGGAGAAATTGAGAGCTAGGCATGTGCTGGATGATGAGCAACTTCATGAGTTGCACTCAGGTCAGATTTTATTTCAAACGCAGTAGGAAAGCAGGTACTGCGGGCTTTGGGAGCTAGAGGGACGTGGCCAAACACCCGTTCTAGAAAGAGCTCTCAGGGCATAATCAAAGAGTGATGGGCGAAGGGAAGGGCCGTGGCAGGGAGATCAGTTTGGATACTTACCCTGCAGCAGGAAGGTGCCAGGCCTGGATCAAGGCAGTGGCGGGGGAAGGGTGAGGATAAATGGATTCAGCGCTGTTGCAGAAATAGCTGCAAAAAGCGTAGAAATGGCTCAAGAGGGGAGTCAGCCTTGGCCCTCTCTTTTTCAATTTTGGCTGCTCTTCCCGGTACCTGCGTTCCATCAATCCTTTCTGTTAGAATGGAATTCAGGTCTGAGGGTTTTGGCACTCTCATAGCAGTGGGAAAAAGCCACCCCCAAGGATGACTTCACCTGAATCAAAGCCTTTTTCATCCATCAATAGTGGAACCTTTTCACCTCGGGGTTTTAGAAGAGGTTTTTCTCTGAATTTTCTTAATCAGCAGGAATATGAGGATGGCAATTTTGCAGCCCAAATCTATTTTAAATTGCGCTTCAGCGGTGGCTCCAGTGAGCAGCCGGGGGCGGGGCGAGGACAGGGGAAACGGACTGCTGAACACCCAGAGCCAGCTCCCTGCACCTCTTGGGACAGGGGTCCCAAGGCCAGGAAAGGAGGAACTCAGTTCTCTGACTACATGATGAGTGTTCTTTGATGAAAAATTCCCCCAAATCTAATTTTCCTGAAATTTCCAAGAGGATGGAAACTTTAAATAAGGAAGTTACCCAGAAGCAAGACAAGAGATGTGAAAGCCCCTGTGCTCGCCCGGCTTCCTCTATGCAGGGAGCAGCCCTTCTCCATGGATCCCAGCCCCGCCCACGGGGAGTCACAGGAGGAGCGGTCCAGGGCCACCTGCAGCCCTCACCACCGTCCCGCTCACCCTCCCTAGGGGAGCCCCGTCTTTCAGCACGTTCCAGCCAGAGTCTCACTGGCAGGGGAGAAGGAAGATCCCCTAAGCCTGAAGTAGCGTCTGAATGAGCCCACCGATTCACGGGAGTTCTCTTTTTTACCCTAAATATTTACGTGTATCCTGCCCTATCTTCTATATCATGTTGATTTCAGCATAAAGTTTATGAATCGCTAAACAAATCAAACCGCAAGAAGATGGTCTCTGCTGATTTCTGCAGCTGCTAGCACCCAGGAGATGACAATCGTAGACTGCGGTGATGGAATGGTGTGTACTGGGGCATGTCCAAGTCTACACAGGTGCAGCGGAAAGTGCATAGGATTTGGAGCCAGAAAGTTCTGGGTTTTTATTTTGTTTTGTGTTGGTCAGTTCTTTTTTGTTGCTGTTTTTGTTTTTTAGACAAGGTCTTGCTATGTTGCCCAGTGTGAGCTTGAATTTACAATCCTCCTGCCTCAGTCTCCCAGAGCACCGGGGTCACTAGTGTGTGTCACCACCTCCAGCTCGGAAAGTTCAGGGTTGGAACGCTTGTTGTGACATTTACAAAGTGAGTATCCTCAGGAAATCTGCTGAACTTCTTGAAGATTGTTTTTTTTTTATCTGTAAAATGGGACAATGATCTCCAGTTTAAGATTGTCACCTGTGGATCTATTAAGGATGCTCTGGCTCAAGTGGGGTCCACTCACTCAACAAACCCTCACCAAGCACGGCGCTTGCCATTCTCCATAAAATGCATGGCCCAGTGGGGGAAGCAAAGCGTGAGGAGTCCTGGCTCCAGGTGACAGGGCAGGGTGGCTTCGGAGGAAAGAGGCAGGTGACCAGGCTGGAATATAATCTCCCTGAACGAGACCTGTGCCACCACGAAGGCCTTGAGATTCTGCCAGGGCGCCTCTGTCTTCCCTTCCCTTGGCTGGAGCTGCCCTTCAGGTGACAGATGCTTGTCCTGTCTGTGTGATGGGGACTTAAGGGTTGACACCTAAGATATGACTGCAGGGAGGGTCTTCTGGGACTATCTGTAAAGAGCACCTGCTTCCTCCTTTGTGGCTTTATCCTTTTTTTTTTTCTGTACTGAAGATAGAACTTGAGGCTGTCACATTGAACTGCACCTCCAGCCCTTATTCCTTTTTTTTTTTTTTTTTTTTTAGTTGAAACAGGGTCTCATTTAAGTTGCCCAAGCTGGGCTCGAGCTTGCCATCCTCCTGCCTCAGCCTTCTAGAGTGGTGTATTTATCTTTGTTTTCCTTTGCTTCTTGACAGTGAGAGGAAAGAGAAGGATTAAGAAGAAAGGCAGGAAGGGTGGAAGGGAAGAAAGAAGGCATAAAGACAGAAAGAAGCATACTTTTTGTGCCTAAAAGAACCAACCACCCATCAACACAGCTCCAAACCCTGGGTGGTATCCATAGTAACGGGCATGGGACTGAATGCTGGGGCAGCGGGTGGGGACCAGGGAAGGTGAGCCGGGAAATGAATCTGAACGACTACTGTTTCCAGGGCTCCAACTCTACTTTAAGGGAGGATGAGACGTACAAAAGCATATGAGAGAGAAAGAAGTGCTTTATCAATATCTGTCTTTTTATTCTACCTTGTTTTGTACCAGAAAGTATTAATACATAAACTATAACCAGGGCATTGTATCCACCAGGTTTCCCATGGCTGGACCCACTGCCCAGCACTCACATCTTAAAGGAGGAGAGGTTGGATTTAGCTCATGGTTTGGGGGGATTCAGTCCATGGTTGGTTGGCTCCAAGGCAGGAATATCACGATGGAAAGACGAGGTGGAGCAAAGCCACTTAGTTCATGGCAAACAGGAACAGCACCAGAGAGGAAGGGGTGAGGGACCAGACATAGTACCCAAGGTCACACCTCCATGCCCCACCCAGCCACACCCAAGAACATATGCTACTAATCTGCTAGGCATTTCTTAATCCAGTGAAGTTGACAAATCAGGATTAATGGCCACAGGTACATAATTTAAAGGAAAGATTAAAAAGGAAGGTGGGGCAAGGGCATGAAATGGGGCCAGAAATGAGACTAAACTAGAAGAACCGGAAATGAAAATGCATTTAATTTGGGTAAGCCACATCTCTGACTTCATGCTTTTAAAGAGCAGGTGGGAAAGAGGAATCTGGGGGAAAGAACCATTCTTAGGGTGCACCGAAGAAGAACTGGCCAGGTGCTCCGGAAGAATTTGAGTGTCTTTCTTGAGGGTCCTGGATGTGCTGTGTGATGAAATGAGCACTGTCCTTCATGAGTGTCCCTGAGAAGCACCCTCCCCAGGTGACTTCTTACTGTGCACCCCAGTGTAGGCCTGGTTAGTGCTGCCCCACCCCACCGCTTTTACCGCGCTGTGGGGTAGAACACACAGTAAGTAGTTTGGGTTAGAGCACTGCACATCTGGAAAAGGAGAGTGGCTGGCTCATGCAGGGAAAGAGGGAAGGGCTACGATCTAGGCAAGCAGAGGGGACCGAGGAACGGAAGGGCACATGACCTAGAGTAAGGGCATGTGGGACAATGAGCAGAAGTATCAGGCCTTATAAGACCGTCCCTCCCATCGTCCCTGCCTCTGTCAGCAGGAGTAAAGAGGGGGCTCGGCAACTCTGCACGCTCCTGGAGAGACCTCGCATCTCCTGAGGGACAGTCTAGGCCTTCTTCTCCCAGTGTCTGCAGAGGATGGAGGCACTGTAGGCTTGAGCCGGGGAGAGGGCGTCATCTGGCACAGTGTGGCGGCGTGAAGAGCGAGCTGGAGATGACACAGGACAACGGTGCTCTAGGGACCATTCTGGCAACATCCAGAGACACTTTCGGCTGTCACAGTTGGGGAAGAAGGACGTCCTACTGGCATCCAGCTGTACCCCTCACCAAGCCTGGCATGGCAGCTCCTTCTTCCTCAGGAGGGCGCTCTGTTGGGCTCCCTACCCACCCTGCCCTTAGTCTCTCCTGGGGTTGCATACCCCAGTTTCCCAGTGAACCCAGGTGTGTGGGGCTTCCACTGTGGACACAACTTGAATTCTTTGCCCAGTAGCCACATCAGGCCCCATGTCATTTGTCATCTCCAAAATGCTCCATCTTAGCCTGGGCCCGCTGCCCAAGTGAACGAGCTGCCGAGGATCAGTGTGGGGTTCGGCAGCCCCCCAGGTCCCCAGCACTGCCTGGGGTTGGAGAGACCGCAGTGGGAGCTCACCACCTGCAGGGATGGCTGGGCCCCTTTAGCCTCCCGAGGGACAGGTGGAGCCTTCAGCCTCCTAGTCAGAGAGCCTGCGAAGCTTGCGCCCAGGGTCCCTACCACTGGCCGAGTCAGGTTTCTTGTGGGCACTGAGGCCTGGCATGCAGCCACAGGCTGTGGAAGGCAGTGTGACATTAAAGATCTCCCTCGTGGTGCCCAGGTGGGGACACAGAACTGGAAAGGCAAGCTCCCTGGCTCCTGGCAGGGAGGGGCCCAAGGACACTGCCTGAGGGGACCCCTCACTCCTGTCTGACAGACAGCCAGAGGGGAGGGCCAGCCTGACAGGGTCTTGGCTTACTTCACGCTGGGCGGTGGGACAGGGGAGACCAGGCAGAGGCCTGGGACAGGGAAGCCTTGGCCGGGGGACAGCCCCGTTTCTTTCTTTTTTTTTTTTTTTTGGTGCTGGAGGAGATCAAATTCGGGGTTACGTGTTTGCAAAGCAAGCACTCTAGCCATTGAGCTAAATCACCAGCCAACAGCCCTGCTTCTATGACATCACTTTGTCCCTTTCGAGGTTTCCCTAAAACTGGGTCTCTCACTTCTTTCACCTCTGAGCTCACCTGTATTATATTGAGGTGATTAAAAAAGACTTCCCCCCCCCCCCGCTTTCCTCCTCTCCCTTCCCTTCCCTCCCCTCTCCCTTCCCCTCCCCTTCCCTTCACTTCCCTCCCTTCCCCTTGCCTTCTCTTCTCAGAAATGAAGACAGGAGATTCAACATTAGTGACTGGTTCTGGTGTCTCTGGGGTGCAGAGTTTTGAATATTTATATGGCCAGATTTATCGGTCCCTTCCTTCATTGTGTGTGATTTCTGGATCATGCTAAGAAAGATGTTTCCTGTCTCGAGAAGATATTAACAGTCTTCTTTGTCTTATGGTCAGTTTTTGCATTTCCCTCCTGAAGTCATGCGTAGCCAACATTCATCCAAAGAAGGAGGGAAATGGAGCATTCATTTTTTTCCTACATTGCCATTTGGCCCAGGCCTGTTGGTTGAACTTTTATCCTTTCCTTGCTGATGTGAAATGTCACCTTTGTAATGAAAGAACATTCTTAGGTGTTCTTGGACTTCAGTATTTTTCCCCATTGATCTGTTTCTTTATTTTGGCATCGCTTGCTTTGGGAAGACTGATGAAGTCAAAGCAAACAACTGATGTGACTGGCCGGGCATGGAGCCTCCACAAGAGAAAAGCCGCCTGCTGTCGAGAATGACTGGGCTGCGGGGACAATTACCGGACAGCGTCTCACAGTCCTGGCTCGGCCGGCCACAGTGGCCAGGCAGCTTGAAGAGCAAGGACACGTCAGATGGATGGAGAGGAGGCCAGGGCTGGAAGGACATTTAGAAATGGCTTTTGGTCCATCCTCTTTGCTTCCCAGCTATGCGGCCGAGGCCCAGAGAGGCTGAGCAAGGTCCCACGTGGCAGATCTCGTGTGAGAACTCACAAAGCTCCTCTGTAAGCTGTTTGTCCTGGACACCTCTCTTGTAGCAGTTCTGGCTGCTCCAGTTCTCACCCTTTTCTCTCCCTTTCTGACCAGTGACCTTTGCACTTGCAGCCTCTTGTCTCTGTTTCCTCTAGCTGATTGACACTCACCTCTGGGGTGGGGTCCTGGTCCTCCTCTGTTGGAAATTCTTAGTCATGAGCCCCTAATTGCCCTTTCTCTTCCTGGATCTTCATCAAACCACAACCCCTTTCCCCAACCTGGTCCAAAGGTTGACAAATTTATCCAGATTCCAGAAAAGTTAAGTCAGTTGTCCAAATTCCCCTTCCTCTATGCTGCCTGTGTTAGTCAGCTTTCCATCACTCTAACAAAATAACCTGAGACAATTAACTTACAAAGTAAAAACATGCTTTGGGCCACCAGTCTTGGGATGCTCCAGTCTGTGCTGCATCACTTTGAGCCTGCAGTGAGGCAGCACACTGGGGTGGGAGGGTGCAGTGGAGAAAACCCCTCATCTCACCAGCCAGGGAGCAGAGAGGAGGAAGAGGCAGGGACTCCACCATGCATTTCTATGCTGCTCCCAGGGATCCTCAAACCCCGCAGAGCCCCCTCCCATGGGCACCACCCTGGGGACAAAACCTTTAACACACGGGGGCATTCAACATGCAAACCTGGCCGTGCTCAAGTCTGAGGACACCTGTCCTCCAGAGACGCCTATTTCCTTGGAGGCAACTTTGCCTTGTGCACACCTTGGGGGCAAGTGTGGTGACTTTCACATTGTACCTTCCACAGCACCCCATGATGACTACGCTAATAACATACAGCATGGTGTGCAGTGTGTGCTGGGTAACACAGGACACGTGACTGAACGAAAGCGGTCCCCTCCTTCCCACTCCCAGATCCTGTATTACTTCCGTGAATTCGGAGGGAATGCATTTCCTGGCGACTGGATGACAATAAGATCAGAGCATGGCACAGTTGATTTTTGGGGAATTATTAAAAGGCGCTGGCACTGAGCACTGGCAAATGCAGTCTTATTTTTCAAAAAGAGGGAGAGGGTATATCCTGAAAATGATCACAGGAAAGTCTGAAGTCTACTTTGGACAAAATTGGAGACCATGAAAAAGATGCATGATGGGCACTTCCCATAGTTTTGTGAAGAATAGTTGATAACGCTAATATTTATTGAACACTTACTTTGTTCTCATCTCATTTTCTCCTCACAGCAATCCTCTCAAAGCAAATCTGCACTATTACTATGCCCATTTTATAGATGAGAGAACTAAGAGCCAGAAAGCTTAAGCAAGTTGCCCTAAACTGCACAACTAACCACCACGACCAGAATCTAGTCCGCTTTCCAAAGCTGGCTCCTTTCTCATTGGCTTGTGCTGCCTTTCTGGGCTAACACACAGCTCGGCATCGGTACTTCCTTAACTTTAGTTCCGATTCTGTGAGACAACATGAGGTGCCACGGGCCATGTTAGTAGACTCGGGCCGCCCACAGCCAGGCAGGAACTGGTCCTGTCCCGGTCCGCGCCGAGCTGCCCCTGCCTGGAACGGGCCGAGTCGGGCAGGCGGAGCTCAGCTCTAACTCTACTGTTTTCTGCTGCCTCTTCGGGGTGGGGGAGTCCTGGGCATCTTGCTTCTCCCCTAAAATGAGGACAATGTCAACTGCTTTGTGCTGCAGATGGAGGTGAGGACGGTGATCACAGGTTGGTGCTGGTCTCCTCGCTTCTGGGCTCCAGACTTAAAGGGACTTGGCCACGTGGAGGCCGCGCAGGTGACAGGGTCTCAGTGCAGCCTTGGGAATCCCCCTCCGGGAGGTTCAGCATCGGGCACCTCGGAGCGCTGAGCCAGCACCCTCCACGATCCTCCAGCCCTTCCCGAGCTGTCTGCACTCAAATGCTTCCTGGGACCCCCTTTTCCTTTAGGCACTGGCGTGACTTTTACTGAATGTCACTAGACAGCATAGCAAAGGTCTGGAAGCAAACCATTTGTGATTATTGATTTCATAATACATTTTTTAAAGCTTTCTAAATTAAAAAAACAAAAGACCTACCAGCAGAAGTCTCTCTCCCGAAGTAGGTATCACACACCTACTTCCTGTATGGCTGCATTTGGGGGTTTCCCCTTGAAACATAAAAACTGAGGTTCTTGTGCCCTTCTTTGCATGGACCCTTTGCTCTATTCACTGCCACCCAGAGGTCCCCTTCCTCTAGGTCTCCCCACAAGCACCCAACTTAAATCACCACAGAAATGGAGAAGAAGATGCGGGAGAGTACATCATGCTGATAGATTCAGTCCAGGACCAGTGGCATATGGAAGGTATCCATGTCGCTCAACTGCCCGAGGGGCTTCCCCCATCACACAGCCTCATCCCCTCCGCCAGCTTAATTATGGCAGTAACTCAAGCTCACATGAAAAGCGAGAGATGGGTCTGCTCGGCTTTGTCATGAATTAGTAATCCTTCCCTCCCAAGCTCCCTTCCTAAGAAAGCTCATTCATGGCGCCTGGGGTGAATTAACCATATTCACACTCTGATCCCACCCACGGGGTGTCCTGGGCTTTTGCTTAGAATAGATGGCACCATCCACCTTCCTCTTCTTCCCTGCCCTTCCCCATGTCCAGCGGGGCCCCCATAAGAGCCTCCTGGACATTAAGTGGCAGCTGTGATAGGGGAAAGAGGACTGGGTCAGCTCTGCCACTGACAGAACCGGTGTGAACCTGGAAAGTTACAGTCTCTTGAACCCTCTATTTTTTTGTCTGTTAAATGAACCTGCATTTAAAGCAGACTGCAGAAGGGTGCCACATAGCTGTCCCCCTACTCTTCAGCTCTTCTGGGACGGGTGAAGCCAAGGAGACGAATGCAGCATGCTCTGGGAGATGTCCTTCCAGACGCCTGGTACCCGGCTGTCCTCCACATCGTCTTTTGGTCTGCAGGGACTCAGGTGTCCTTGGCTGGCCAGCCTGTGTCTGTGCAGGCTGCTGCTTCTCCTGCAGCCTGCGGCCCAGCAGCCTGAGCTGGCCTCCCATCTCCACAGTCCTGGGGCTCCGCTCACCTTGTAACCCACTCCCCACATCTTAAGAGGCTTTAGTTTATCTCAAGAAACTCCGCTCCCAACACCCCCGCTGAGACGAGTCGCGTGGGGCTCCAGCCAGTCTCCGGTCTGGGAGCCGATGCCGTGCCCTGCCCGTATGGACACTCTCCATCTTTTTGAGTGCTTCTTCCTAGGCCCCTTCATTTGGCTTGGAGCAGGGTGAGTACCTCCATTCTCACTCTCATGGGGAGCGGAGAAGAGGCAAACACCCTCCCTCTCTGCTCTTCCCTGACTTCCACGACCTCTGGAATTGCTGGTGTTTACTTACACCCGATGGGGGCTGATGGCCTCTTGAGAGTCTTGCTGTGCCAAGTCCCACCTGAGGTGTTAGCAGCTTTCTTCAGAATCTCACTGTCCTTGTTCCACTTTCCTTCTGTTGCATAATTGGTGAACAAAGAGACCACACTGGGAAAGATGTGTTTAAACATTTTTTGCTGATGAAAACATTTTTCATTAAAAGAAAAAAAAAAGACCAGAGAATAGTTGCAAGGAGACATGATATGATTTGGGGACCAGCTATAGTAAAACACATTTTTTAAAACGCAAAACTCTATCTCAAGAGCTAACCAATGATTTAAAGCCACAGACATGAAACCAACATGTAGAATGAGAATCTTCCCAACTTGAAATATACACATAACTTTCTTTTGAAATGAGTGAAACAGAGTGAGGGGAGCTTTGACATCTGATGAAAAGTTCCCAACAGATATTCACTCTATAGAAAGAGATAATAATTTGTCAATATCTCTGAGGCCATCTTTAAGAGGTATTCCTGTCTTGCTACAGATTTCAAGTAATAAAACCAAGAAGATGTTGGACATCAATTTATACATACTTGATTTAGAGCTAAAGAGATGTTCCCTGGTGGGACTCAGAGTAGAAAACATCAGAGATCAAGCCAAATTGAGCAGCTCCACCCCAGGGACCTGCACATAGTCTTCACCCAGAGAGAACAACTGTCCAGGCAGAATGCCTGGCAAACGTCTCGGTAAGTCAAAAGTATCACAACAGGCCAGCTTGGCAGGTGAAGTGGTGCACACTTGTAATTCCAGCATGTAGGAAGCTGAAACAGAAGGATTATGAGTTTGAGATCAGCCTGGACTATACAGTGGACTCTGTCACAGAGAGAGAGAAAGAGAGAGAGAGAGAGAGAGAGAGAGAGAGAGAGAGAGAGAGACTAGGCAAACAGGTACAACTAAAGTGTTTAAAAACAGGGTCCCACTTTTGTTATGGATATATCTGCTCAGCCTATAAAATACTGCAGACTGTGCTACTGTCTAGGTGAGAGAACTTCAAAGGTAGAACATTTGTCTTTTTACCCTTTGTGCCTAGCACAGCGCCTGACACAACATGGCACTTTACGGATGTGTGCCCAGGGAATGACTGAGCAAAATGCCAAGGAGGCCAGGCGCCAGCTTTGACAATGTCTTACAAACAGGTTATAGGAGATCAGACCATTTTTGTTACATCTCTCCTGAAAAGCACTTAACCTGCTCTTGAAAATCACAAATGGTGACATTTGCAGCCTTCTTTAAATTCGAATAAACCATTGACATTTCCACAGACAGAAGCCAAACCCCAGGGGAGCTTGTTTCCAATCCAGTCACGCAGGCGAGACTATGAATTCTCTTTGCCCACAGAAGTGCCAAAAATATTTTTAATAATCAAGGCCACATAACTCTACCAGGGTGATGTGTGAAATGTCTGATGTTTATTTTATCTATGCTTTGCTTTGAATTGAAACTTCACTGCCAAAATCATCAGCCGAGCAGACTTCTTTCACAGCTGTTTCGCTACAAAGCAATTTCACAAAGACAGGATGTTGTCCTAAAAAAAGCCCTCTGGTTCCCTGTAGGACTGGCCAACAGCTGGCTGGGTGTCACAAACAACCCAGGAAAGTATGCTCAGTGATACAGCTAGCTGGGGAAGCCTCAAAAGTAGAGTGCAATGAACTGGGGAAACAAGTGGCAAATGATGTGGGAGGTTGTGGGTTTATGGAAAGCCTTGGAAAACAATATCTGGCAAAGGTCAGGGTCCCCAGGTGAAAGAGCCCGAGGATGGGAAGGAAGAGAGAGGAGTACAAAATCAGCTGGGAGTGGCCAATGGGTCCGCATTAGGCCTTGAAGAGACTTGGAAGCAGAACTGAGCACAGACAGCAAATATGCTTCCTGGATTGGAAAAAATCCAATCTGACCTCAGCTGTGTGCACACCAGGAACACAGCAGCAGCTGTGGTAACAGCACCAGTACGCATCCAGGGAGGCACTTTGAGTGCATTTTCTCTTCTGATGCCTTCAAGACTCTGAGACTAAAAGTTTTATTACTCATCAATGCAGATGAGAAAACCGAGACTCAGATAGGAAGTAACTTAACCCAAATCTAGAGGTAGGATGTGAAATATGGGATGCGGATCAAGTCTCTCAAGACTGAGAACACATCCTCAAAACTGTAATTTTTATCAATTTTCAAAGACAAAGAACAATGACACAGCAGTGCAGTAGGTGAAATGATGACCTTCTTGATTAAATGGTTACAGGTCAACAGGATAGTCATATGGATGAAAAAATGGCTTGTTACCCCTACCTCACACCATATGCATAAATTAGTCCCAGCTGAGTCAAAAATAAAACATACAGTTTTTAGGACAAAACATAGAATATCTTCTTAACCTTCAAATAGATTATAATTCCTACACAGCACAAAAAGTCCCTAACCATAAATAATAAACTCAATAAATTGGCTTATATTAAAACAAAACACTTCTGTTTGTCAAAAGATACTACTGAGAGCATAAAGAAGTGATCTACAGAATGAAAGATTTTTGTAATACTCTATCTATTGGAATCATATCAGAAACATATTTAAAAAACTACAAAATGGTAAAAAAAAAAAAAAAAAAGGCAGGAAACCCGGTAGAAAAAATGGGCAAAAACCTTGAAAAGATACCTGACCAAAAAAATCCAATGGCCAAGAAACATGGAAAATTGCTTCAGTTGACTAAGCATGAGGCAGATGGAAATTGAAAACCACAATGCAATCTCATTCCACAGCTATCAGAATGACTAAATTTAAAAGGATGGGAACTGCCAAGCACCAGTGAGAATCTGAAGCCACCAAAAGTCTCAGGGGAATAAACCCATAAAAAATTTTGAAAACTGTTTGCTGGTACTTTCTAAAGCTGTGTACTTGATGTAGAATATCTCTGCTAGTATGCCCAACAAATACCTTATATTCTTGTATTTATACAATTTCATTCTTAGAATAGACCCAATAGAGCTGGATGTGGTGGATACCACCTGTAATCCTAGGCTTGGGAGGCTGAAGCAGGAGGATTTTCTTGAGTTTGAGGCCAGCCTGGACTACACAGTGAGTTCAAAGCCAGCCTGAACTACATAGCAAGACTCTATTAAAAAAAAAAAAAGACCCAATAGAAATGTGTATATATGTTTATCAAAAGACTTTTATACTAGAATAAAAAGCTGTAGCAATATTATCTATGATGGCTGAACACAAAAACAACTCAACAATAGAGTGGGTACCTGAACTGCAGTAACAGCGACAGTATACGAGCCGCACTTATGTATGACAATATATAGACAAATCTAACCAACATGATATCGAGCAGAAGAAACCAGAAGCCAAAGAATAAATTCTGCACGTTTCTTTTATTTAAAGGAAGAGAACGGATGAAACTCCTCTCCGAGCAGTCAGGGTGGTGTCGCCCAGGGAGGGTGGAGCGACCGAATCGGTCCCGGGGAGGCCCTGCTTACCGAGCTGTGCGCCAGGACCGAGGTGTGTCAGTCTGTGACTGCTTCCCCAGCCCTCCGCCCAAGGCCAGCGCCGACAGTCGGCCTTATTCTTGCCGCCTGGCTTGCAGGGCACTAGAGTTCAGCTCTCCGAGGTCGGGTCAGCTGTGGCGAAAGCAGGGCTGTCCCTGCGCCTTGCAACCTGCTGGAACTGGTGGCCGCCTGCGTGCAGCAGGTCCCCTCGGGGCGAAGGGCCGGAGCCCAAGAGGGACAAACAGAAGCACAAAGGCCTCTTCGCGCCTCTGCTCGGAAGTAGCATCCTCCGAATGCTGCGCCGTGTTGCACTGGCTTTGCATCCACGGGGGAAGCTCGCTCCTCCCACGGGAGTCAATATTTGCCGAGCCATAACCCAGCCCGGGACATTTATGAGAGGGCCACTTCTGTGGATATTTCATCGTCCAAAAAAAGTTTAAGAGGAAACAAAGAAGGTGCAGAGACAGCTGTGCCCCCCTCCTGGTGGGGAGGGATGTTGGTTATGAAATTCTCTAAGCAAACACAGGGAAGAAGGAAGGAAGCGCCTGTGCTTCCTGGCACACAGACACTTCCTGCTTCCTGCCTGCTGGGCCCGGGAGAAGGGCCTCCCGCTCGGCCACCCCTGGAAGAGCCGGGCGGCCGTCCCCCTCGCCAGAGCAGTGGCACATTCTCCTCTTCCCAAAGATGCAGCCCCGGTTTTTGCAGCCCTTGCTCCTCCGCCTTCCCTGGCTCCCTATGGTGTCCACCTGCCCTGTGGAGGCTGAATGTTCTTCCACGAGAGGGGAGGGAATGCGGCTTAAAAGGCTCAAACGTTCCGTAAGACCAAACCTTTCCCCTCTAACCAACCGTCCTGGGGAAGTCCCTCTACTCAAAACAGAGGTGGCAGGTTTTAAAAGCAGACAGTAACTACCATAAAGGAACATCCCATTGCCTGACCCTCCAAGATAGGTTACCCCGTACCACGCCAGCAAGCCTCTGCGGAGGCTGACTCCCGCAGTCATGAGAGTGTGGGGTCCCCTTCCTTCTCTGTAGTAGATAAAGTCTGAAGTTACATGGTGACAGTCGTCTCGCCAGACTGCCTGGGGTCAGATCTTGGCTGTTACTTATTTGCTGTGTGGCCTTGGGTAAGTTATTAACCACTCTGGTCCTCAGCTTCTTATCTGTAAATTGGGTGTTGGTTTATTTGCTCCATGGACTTTTACTAAAAGATTGACTCTGTATCAGGCGGCGTGGTGGGTTCTAGGTATGCTCTGCAAATGAGATAGACATGGTCCTTGCTACCATGGAGTTTACATGTCAGGGAGGTAAAGTGAAAAATAAGAAGCCATGGTCATTAACAAAACCATCGCGTTATGAAGGGAACAAACTATGAGCTGGGTTAGAAAATAACAGCAGAGTCAAGGGGAGCCTGCTGGAACCTCAAAGCAACAAGCGCTAACCCAGGCATGCAGGTGAAGAGAGCATGCAGGTAAAGGCAAAGGCCCCGGGGCAGAAAGAGCTTGATGCAGTTGAGAAACAGAGAAGACAGCTCAGGCTGGGGCAAGAGGAGAATGGCATTCAGTGGGACTGGAGAGAGGTAGCATCATGGAAGTCAGGGAAGGAATCTGGACTCCACGCAGCAGGTGGTGGGCTATTTCAGCTTATTTGCCGGTTTTCCCATACGGCGGCTCTGGAGGCTCTGAAAGAACCCGCTTACGATGGCTGCCCCAGGAGGAGACTTCACTTTAGAGTGTACCCTCAGTAGCATTTACCTTAATTAATGAATGAGTGTTGTTTTTTGTGAGAGGGTCTCGCTATGCATCCCAGGCTGGCCTTGAACTCCCAGTGATCCTCCTGCATCAGCCTCCTGAGTGCTGGGACAGCAGGGATGTGCCACCCCATGCTGCTTAGTTTCTACATTTTTGTATTATGTTTGTGGTGTTTTGTATTATGTCATTCATGTTTGCATTACTATTCAAAATTGCAAACAGAAAAAAAAAGTACCCCACCTTGCAGAGCTGCTGTGGGAGAATAACAAATATTTCATGTGCTGGTCACAAGGATGAAATGAGATGCTGTGTGTGGGCAGCGTGGCCCCGGCCTCCCCTGGGCTCCCTGAGGGTTGCTTGTGTCTCCTGCTGCCTCTCCTGGAATGAGTGGGGGGAGCCTTGGCCTGAATATGACTTCCCAGGACTCCTGTAACCAAGTGCCATAAACCGGTGACTTGAAGCAACAGGAATCTCTTCTGTCACTTCTGCAGGCCAAAGGTCTGAAATCCAGTTGTGGACAGGGCACCTGCCCTCTGCAGGCTCCGAGGAGGGACCCTTCTGTGGCCCTTCCTGGCTTCTTCTGGTGTGGTCTCTCCCTGCATCCCTTGGCTTGCAGCCACCTCCCTCCAGTGTGCGTCTGCATCACACAGCCTTCTTACATGGACAGCTGTCACTGGTTGTAGGGCCCACCCTACTCCAGGGAGACCGCACCTTAACTAATTATAGCCACAGTGACCCTTTTTCCAAATAAGGTCACTGTCTCGGTTACTCTCCTCATGACTAGGACAAAATACCAGATAGCTGCAACTTACAGGACAGGTTTATTTTGGCTCATGGTTACAATCCACGATCGGCGGCTCCCAGGCAGGAAGGCACGGTGAAGGGGTGGGGAGGAGAGCGGCTCATGACCAGCAGTCGGGGAGCAGAGAGAGAAAGGAAGAGCCTGGAGGGAGATGCACCCTTCCAGGTCACACTCACAGTGACCTGACATCTAGACCAGGCCCCCCTCCTAAGCCCCTAAGGGCAGGTCAGCTGTAGGCCTCTCCCACGATCCAGTCACCTTCCAAAGCCCTGGTTCTGAGTACATGAGAGTTTAGGGGGTCGTTTTAGACCGAACCGTAATGGTCCCATTCACGAATACCCGGTGGCACTATTCAACCCAGTCTAGTTTGGCTGATAAGTTTCTCACAATCCCAAACTTAACAACAACCCGGGTGAGCCACTTCTCACGCCAGGCATCCGGTTCCCAACTGTAGGAGGAAAGGGGGACCAGAGGCGCTCCGAGCCCACCCACCCGGGTGTGCTGGCTGTCCATCCCAACTCAAGTAGGTAAGTCTGGTGGCAGGGACGTGACAGGAAGCCAAGACCTGTGAGTTTTCACGTCACCATGGGTGAAGGAGTGTGCTGTGGCCGTCAGTGCAGGCATCCGGTGACACTAAACCATTGGAGATCTGTGAAGTCATGGCCTGGAGGCTGCTGGGCGCGTCAGGATTCGAGTCTGAATTCTACACGAATCATGTGGCCCGCGTCCCAGCTCAGAGGTCTAATAAGGAAGCCCAGCTCTGTCTGGCCCCCCTTCCTCACCCAGTTCCCAGGGCATGTGCAGACTCACATTCTTGTCAAAGAGCAGTCAGAATAATCTGGATTTAGCACGGCTGGTTTCAAGGGGAGGTCACGCGCTCAGCCAGTGTGCGCAGCTGAGTCGTCCGGGGGAGCTGCTGGGAGCCGGCCTCTGTGGGCAGGGACGGGCACGGGGCCTGGAGACACATGCCTTGGGCCCCGGATTGCAGTCGAAACATAGCCGCTGCCCTCCGTTATACCGAGCTTCGCTCCTCCCGAATGACTTTCACAGCTGGTAGCTTATTTGATTCTCAAGAATCGCAAGTAGCAGAAACTTTCATCTCAGCTTTATGCATAAGAAATGAAAGGGCAGAGGGGCATTAGGCCTGCACTGACTCCCCAGGGCTTCTGAGCTGTCCTTGGAGACCCTCATCATAGGGCCCACACCCTGGAAGGTGAATTTTATTTTGGTTTTTTATTTTGTTTTTTGAGACAGGGTCTCCCTATGTAGTTCAGGCTGGACTTAAACTCACTATGTAGCCCAGGTTGGCCTTCAACTCATAGCACTCTTCCTGCTTCAGCCTCCTGCGTGCCAGGATTACAGGCATGTGACACCATGGTGAGCAAAGGTGGCCTTTAGATCACCACCCGTCTCCAGCCCCTTAAGTTACGCAGCACAAAGTAAAGTAATAATCTCTGATCTGGACACTCTGTTCCCTTGCTGTGGTATAAAAGATAGAATGTTCCTATTTTTATTGATTTATACCATGCAATATAAATGAAATCAGTGTGCTCACTGTGCAAACACGAGGCCGAAACAAGCCCTCCTCGAACCTCAGCCTCCTAGAGTGACCCTGGGCTGTCTCGCCCACGGGAGGCACCCTGGGTCCTGCGGACACTGTCGTGGGAGAATGAGGCCTGTGGAAGGGAACCTCACCCTGCCAGGACAGCCCACATGCTGGGCTCCTGCTGGACACTGCCCTGGGGCAGACCCCGCAGTGGCATAGGTGGGCTGGGTGTCCCGCAGGGCTGGTCCCCACAGTTAGGGAGGAGCCAGTTCCGCTGTTGATTAGGGGTGGTTTGGGGTGATGGCCGAGGAACTGCATGGCCATTAGGCTGACATTCAGGCCTTGCTCTTGGTGACAGCTTTAAAATAGAAGATGGAGAAAGTGGCCTTTCATAGTGATGCGGGAGGACAGACCAGAGTCTGACCCACTTTGTGCTGTAGCTGAAATTACAGACTTGCCTCCACCTCAGCTCAACCACAAGAAATCTCAGAACAGAGGACACCTGGGAGTCAGGAAGGTGGAGAAGGAAGGACAGAGCCGAAGCCCGGACTCACCCAAGGTCACACAGCCCTTGGGTGGTGACTGAGTGTGCAAGTAGGAGCTGTCTGTCTGCAACAATATCACCCCCGGCATCCACCGAGCTGCCTAGCAGACAGTGGGCACTGATGGTGTAAGGCACCTGCGTGGTGGGAGGAAGAGGGAGGTGGCGAGGGAAGAAGGGACATGCAGGGGCGAATGCATGGTCCTCGTGTGGGCCATGCCGGGCCCTGTGCTCAGGGTCGCCATTCTGAGATGGCAAACACACGGGAGGGGAGACCTGGCCTGGCTGGTCCCAGGGAGGACTCTGCGGTGGGAGAGATGGTAAACAGGATGGTTTTCCCCAGTTGTCCTGGCCCAGGCACCATCTCGTGGGCTCAGGCTGCCAGGCCTCCCTACCTCCTCTGCTAGGCACAGTGAGGCAGCAGCCAGGCCGCAGGAGAGAGAAGGCACCCACCCTCCGGGAGAATAAGCAATAGGGACCCTCAATTCTGCTCAGTCTCGCACCTCCGCACTCATACCCCGCATCCCATCCAATCCCTGAAACAGTCCTAGGGAGTCTCCATTCCACGGATGTGGAATCCAAGTCCTTTGCGTTCCTCCCACTTGCTTCTTGAGTTAGTTTCCTGTCAAATGTTGTTAACTGTCAAGGACTGGGTTGGTTTGCTTGCTTTTTGAGACAGGGTCTAGCTATGTAGTCCAGGATGGCCTTGAACTCACTGTGTAGCCCAGGCTGGCCGAGAACTCCTGGCGATCCTTCTGCCTCAGTGTTTTGAGTGCTTCTGAGACTTCCCTTGGCCTTCTGTGTGATGAGATTATAGATATGTGCCACCACACCTGGCTGTTAGTGTATGTTAATTGTGTGAGAGTAATTCCTTATAAACCACACCCAAACAGAACCTCTGACAAGCTTTGCTGTTGAGCTGGTCAGGAAATCTCAGCAACCGCAGCTCTGTTAATATTTTATTGCGTATCAGCTACATGCCACACATTGCCTCATTTATTGTCACATTTACTTTGTACACCCCTAACAAGTAAGTACTATTATTATCTCTTGTTTATAGACGGTGAAACGGAAGCACTAAGATGCTAACTATCTTGCAAGGTTACCTGGATAATGTGTAACTGATGCTTCTAATTATATTCTCTTTCCTGTGCAGGAGACTTGACTACACCAAACACTGGATCTTCTGTGAGAAGGGGACACGGAGGTGGCACAATCAGCTAACGGGAAGGAGACGCGGGAAGAGTGGATGCCAATCAGGAAGGTTATTTTTAGGAATCATATTCCCTGTTGTAAAATGCCATCCAGAGATTTCACTTAAGATGCGCTCATTGGTCATCAGGCACAAACACGTGTGGTCACATCATGGAGACCGTTCCAAAGGTGATGACTTCTGACTCCAAGTACATGGGGCCCTGTCATCATGGGACATGGACTCTGCAGAACGACAAGGTTTGGAGCCTGGTTTTGCTCCAGTGTCTGCGTGCTTAGTGAAGCAAACATTCTCAGGTTCCCTTGGGCAGGCTCTGAAAAAGAACAATCCTCCTTCTGCCTGATTCTCAGCTGGCCGGGCTTTGGTGTCTCTTCCCTTAGCTTGGAAAGACTGTCAGTACCAAAGAGGAGGAACTCATTTCACAGCTGAGCCTCCAAAGAACATCCTGATGGTTTTCTCTTAGAAGCTGCAGATGTAAATGGAAACAGATGACCGTATCACTAAGTACAGATTTAGCTGGCCTTGAGGGGTCACACTGTCTTTTTCAGGAGAAAACCCCAGAGTTCAGAAGAACTCTCACCCCCTGACGGCATCAGGGTTGTGAATCCCACAAGGCACCAGCAACTCACACACTCAGTGGTTTAAATCAGAGACATTAAAATGCTTGCAAAGCTCCTGTCCAATACCCACGGTGGCACCCACCCCTAGAATCAGATATTTCTGGGTGGATGAAGAGCAAGTGGGATGATGGGGAGAGATGAAAACCTGGAGAGGACAAAAGTGACCCCTTCAGAGGTCCCTGGCACTGGTCATACTGAGTTTCCGCCCCCAGGGCTCACTCCGTCTGCAGGGTTGGGACATGGAATCTCCCCGGAGGCCTATATACAAACTCTCACCAGCTGTGGCCCTGTACAGTGGCAGAACCTTTAGGAGATGGGATTTAGTGGAAGGAAATAGGTCATTGGGTGGGGGAAACTCCTGAAGGAAAGACTGAGGCCCCAGCTCCTTCCTTTCCCTCCTTCTCTCCCTCCCCTCTGCC
Source organism: Hystrix cristata (assembly GCA_004026905.1). NCBI lineage: Eukaryota > Metazoa > Chordata > Mammalia > Rodentia > Hystricidae > Hystrix > Hystrix cristata. The sequence goes on along the minus strand of PVJO010001971.1, from coordinate 101,246 downwards.
TCTCTGTCTCTGTTTCTCCATCTCTGTCTTTCTTTCTCACTCTTTGCCTCCTGGTGGCCATGAGGTAAGCAGCTCCCCACCATGATGTTCTGCCTCACCGCAGGCCAAGGATCAACTGAGCCAAGTTACCATGGACTGAGCCTCTGAAATCACGAGCCAAGATAAGACTTTCCTCCCTATAAGTTAGTTCCCGCAAACATTTTGTCACAGTGACAGGAAGCTGACTGACAATACCATCCTTATCAGGTCTCTGAGAGTAAGCAGGCATCACTGGGTCCATCTTACAGATGGGGAACGTGAGCCCCATTGGGGACTCTAAGATGTGTGGTGGGGGAGCAAGGCCATTCCTCCTCCTCTTCTCGCCATATAATGCTACTGCTTCCAGACACCCTGAGACCCTTCCATCTGAACCCAAGGCCTGCACGTTGATGCCAATTGTGCACATGATGGTGTGGAGGCATTGAGTGAAGGGGACAGTGCTTCAGTGGTCACCCGGTGAAGGGGCCACTGCTGAGGATGTCTGGTGGCTCTTGCTTGGGGCAGGAAAATGCCAGTGATACTCAACCCATTGACATGAGCCCTGAGAATGGCTAATTGACGCAGAAAAAAATCCAGTTGTGACCTCATTCAAATCCAGGAGTTAACACCCGCTTCCCAGTCACTTGCACCTGTATCTGAGTTTCCTGAGGACCACATAGAATACATCTAACTCTCCTCCAAAGGTCAGCCCTCAGGACAGTGCAGAAAGCTAGCCTCTCCCCCTCTCATCCCAAGTGCTTTCCAATTCCCATCCTGGAAGTTCCCAGCACCTGCCCTTTGGACAAGATCTCTACTCAGATCTGGCCGCCCCAGCCTCTCTCCTGGGTTCTCCCCTCTGTCAGTGTCTCTAGAAGGTGATGCCCAGAAGAGCAGATGGCACCTACATTGGGTAGCGCCTCACTCACTGTAGATACCAAGCGTCTACGAATGCCACAGTCAACCACATTTCCTTCTTTGCTTCCCTTGGCTGTGGAAGGTGCCAGGCACACCATGGGTCACACCAGGGCTACCCAGGTCACTCAACATAAGGGAGCTGGACTCAGTGATCTTTCAGCTCAGAATTTGTTCCTTTAGTGCCGGAGCTTCCACCATGGTCCAGGGCTGGACTTGGCACAATTCTTGTTCAAGAAATGGTTTCTGTCCTTCTTCTTATAAAAAGTCATCAGGATTAAGTCATGGGGGCTCCATCCTAATGACCTCCTGTGACCCTAATCAGTTTCCCAAAGCCCCACCTCCAGACACCATAGTCACTACATTACCGCCCTCTTAATACTTCCTCACAGGGATTCCATGTCAACAGGGCAGCCCGTGGGGGACACTAGACCCATGTTCACAGCACGGCAGTCAGACTGCTGGATGTGCACAGTGAGGCTGTCTGTGTGTGTGTTTCTGGGACTGTGGTGAGGGTGACCGACAGAGCAGTGGTTGAGTGCTGTGAGCTTTCACAGAGAGAGTGGGGTCTGATTGGTCTTTGAATCCTCAGGGCCTGGCATATGGGAGGTGTGTGTGTGGTCCCGGGGGGCAGGCCCATTTCCTTCCTTCTATCTGTGTCTCCTTAACAGCATTCTAGGAATAAAGCTAACTTCGGAGGACTCAGAAGGGAGCAGAGACATGTGCGCCTTCTGGTTCTTGGCTTCCTACCCACCCTGGCCATGTCCTCCCTGCCTCATCTCTCTACTCGCTGTCTCCTCCCCACGCCATTCCCATACCACATCCCCTAGCAGCCAGGATGGAGTGAATCACCTCCAGGGCTGTTTCCAGCCACATTGCCAAGGGCCAAGACAAGAAAAGGTTCGGGCCCCTCTCTCCCTCCACCCTAGGCCCAGCTGGTGGAAAACCGCCAGCTCAGAGCCCCAGAGCGGCCCGGAAGCTTCAGCAGCTGGCAGGGTGAGGGCCGGCTGGTCTGGGGCCACCATCCAACACAGAACCAGCTGCTTCCAGGACTTCCTCGCTGCCTTCCTCGGTGGCAGGAGGGGAGGGGGTACCAGGTGGAAAAATGAGGGCTGAGTAGAAAGAGGCTGATCTCGGCTCTCTCCCTGGGACCCACCTATTAATTCAGGGGTGGCCAGGGCTTCCACAGCTGCTGAGAACATTTCTCACCCTGGCAGAATCCAGATGGCCAAAATCCATCTGAGAAAAGCCTGTGCAACTAACGACAGAGCCGGCATTTGCATCCCCAGTTAGAGAGGGGAAGAAAATCTAAATATCTGCAAGTCAAAACACACCTTAGAATAGAGTTTACTTCCTTGTTTTGTTTATTCACTATCTTTTCTGCTTCTAATTTTCCCTGTCTCCTAAATAGTATTTTCCTATGTCCCAAACAGCCATATTAAAACTCTCGGAAAATAACAGTAAATGAACTGCTTTCCTTGGTGTGTGTGCATGTGTGTGTGCGTATACATGTTCATAAAGGACTTGGCTGAAGACAAACACTTGGTAAGAAAAACACAATTTTCCAGGAAAGCCCCTGCTGAAAGGGGTTGGTAAAGCTCAAGCCTACCGCTTGACAGCCCCAGCCTACCGCTTCTTCCAAAACCCACCCTGCTCCATTTTCTCCTCAGTATACCACCGAGCCCAGTACCCTGCCCCTGGAGGCTCGAGGCTGCGCCCTCCTCACTCTACCCACCACCAAAGGCCCAGTAAACTCCGAACACCCAGGATCCACGAAGACCCACCTTCTGGCACGGCCTCAGACCCTTCACAATTTGGTTCTGGCCCCTTGCTTCCGCTATGGCTCCTGCGGGCCCCCCTGCTCCCCAGCCCCAGGCACCCAGCTGTCCACCTGGCCATCCTACCTATTTGCCAGACACTCTCCCTGCCTAAAAGACCCCTCATGTCCATCCGAGGCCCTGCTTGAGGCCAGTCCCTGCGAGGCCTCCTCAGACCTTCTTCCCCTCAGGTGAAGTCAGCACCCCTTCTGGTGTCCCATAGCCTTGGCACAGGGGCCACCCAGACACTCAGTGCCTGGAGTTGCCACCCCAGCTTTCTTTCTCTCTTTCCACTGGCCTGTGGGTTCTGACGCACAACAGAAACTCTAGAACACATTTATCTTCTTGATACCACAGCCCACTGATAATAATATCAAAGAGCTAGAACTGAGGCTGTGAGCCAGGTTCACATCGATGGACCGAGCTGATTTTCCTGAGAACTTCATCAAATTTCTCAAGAAGTGTAAGATTTTAAACTTGGTTTTTAAATTAAGAAGCAGCTTTAAAAACTGTTAAATCAGGCTCTTGCCTACAATCCCCAGGGGGATCCTACATCACTGGAACCACAGCCCCGGGGCTCAGTGGGTTTCCTGTGACACCGGGTTGGTGCCGAAGCTGGGAGTGAGGGGACCGTCACACCTGCTGGAGACCGTGTCAGTGGTGAGTGTCATTGTCACACCGAGGACCTCCAGGGAGGCAGAAAACACTTCAGCTGTGATATTTAATTTTATTTTCTCTTTGTAGTTTCTATATTGTTACAGGTACCATTTTTGTAGTTAAAAAAAAAAGCAACACATCTCCAAAAGTAGAAAATATCAAGTATTAGATGGGTTCAAACTGTAAAAGTTGCATTTGGAGGAGCAGAGGGAGGAAGAAAGACTCTTTTTTCTTTTTTTTTTTTTTTTTTTTGGTGCTGGGGATCAAACTCGGGCCCTTGTGCTTGCAAGGCAAGCACTTTAACCACTGAGCTAAATCCCCAGCGGAAGAAAGACTCTTTACTAAAGATGTGTGTGCCTCTGAGGCCCGGGGCCTGAGCTCTGGACAAGACGCCGGATAGCTGTCCCAGTGGTCACACCAAATTCACAGGGAACAAGGGAGACATTGGCGACTGTGGGGTCTTTCTGTACCCAGCTGTCACACGTCCTGTGCTCTCTGCCAGTCAGCCCACGAGGTCCCCAGTGAGCCTGGAAAACACACCGAGAGGGTTTTAGACCCAGTCCTGCCTGCCACTTACAGACTACAGGACCTGAAACAAGAATCGAAGGCCAACACGGCTGCCTCCCGGGATGCGGGCACACACGCCCGGCTGACACTCAGCACCATTAGCTTGAAGGAGCTGGGCTCTGGGTAAACCTTCTTCAGCTTTACAGAGGCCGAGTGAGCTGGAAAATAGGGTGCGAGTGGGTTCTGTTATTCGTAGTTTAGAAGTGATCAAGTCGAGGAACCCAAGAGTTGAGTAACTTGTCCAACTTGCCAAGAGGATTAGGAGGGCAGGAGCTAGAATCTGACCCTGGTGTTCCGTGGCCAAACCTGTGTTAGTGAACCAGGGCTCATTTAGACACACGCGCACACACTCATGCATGCACGTGCACACACAGGCGCTCCCCTTCTCATTCCAAACACACCGTCCAGCATCTCTTCGAGTTCTGCAGCCTCAGTACTGAACTTTGCTTCTTTGAGAGCTAATGGCCCCGAGACACTGCTAACAGTTTACCTCTGGAGAGTGGAGCACTGGGATTAGGCTGGGTGGGTAAAGCAAACCTTCAGTTTTTCACTTTTTACTCTCTCATATTATTTTGATTCCTTCCTATGAGCATTATTATATTTGTAATCATACACAAAAAAATTTGTTGCTCTTCCTTGCTAGGACTGTGCTTCAAAATAAAAGTTTTAAAGTTGAACAGAAATTAAAAAAAGCCTTTGCCCTTCATGGGTTTGGACTCTTATGTGTCCAGCACCCTGGCTGCTAGGGATCCTTCCGGTCCCTTTGGACTGAGACTGGGTTTCCTGATTTCCCACCTCCAGCTCTCAGTCAAGCCAGCCCCGCCCCTTCCTGTGGTTTCCAGCTCAGCCCTCCTGGTGGGCAGTGGGCAGTGGGGGGAGGAAGAGGATGTTAGGGTTGGGCCTTAGCAGTCATCCCCAATGTCTGGTGAGAACAGGGTCAGGTCATAGACAGTCTGGGCCTCCCGAACCTGGTGACCATGGCCCGGAGGGGTCATTGCTCAGGCCAGGAGAGCACGGGGCCAGCTGGAAGAAGCCCCAAAGCCCTGGCCTCTGCCTCCTCCTCCCCAGTGTGCCACCTGTCTTATCTCCCAGGGTCTAGGCATTCGAGGGGCAGATTCCACAGGGCAGCAGACCCTGCGGGGCTGACACTGAGCGTGGGCTGGCTCACACGTAGCCAGCTTTAACTGAGTTCCCAGAGCGGCACAAGCATGCTCTCATGCATTATTCCCTGAGAGCAAGACACCATCAGGCAGCAGGAGGAGAGAGAGCAGGCTGGAGGGCTCCCGTTACTTGTACCCACTTAGCAATGTCACTTTAATTTCTCAAAAACATTCCCTGACAGCTGCATGGCGCGCTGTGACAGGGAGCCTGACCCTGCTGATGGAGCAGCTCCGAGGCAGATGGAGCCCCCAGCTTGCTGGCAGCATTAATTAAGCATTGCATCTCTTCTGCCTCCAGAGCCCTCAGGCTGGGCCACGCCGGGTGCACAGCTGCGTGTGGAACGGTCCCCGCGGCGCGATCACAGGCCGAGGAATCCAGCCACCCGGCCCTGGCGGGCTTCCCTCAGCAAACAGGGTGTGGGGGCTGGTGGCTTTCTTCTCCGGCCACCTTCCGGGCATTATCAGGGCTGGGCTCAGCCACTGCCGCTGTGGCTGTTTGCCAGGCTGGAAAATGCTCACTCAGGTTGACCAAAAGCAAGGACCAGGAGACTTTCTTCTCCCCCATCCACTCAGAAGAAAACAAGCTCTGAAAAGTTCTCAGCTCCAAAATGTCAGGTGGCTAAATATTTACCCAGAACATGGTCGACACCTCCTCCTGAGCACAAGGGTGCCCACTGTCCCCAGGGAGAGCAGGTGGCCCAACCCGGCCTCCAAACGGAAGTACGGGCTCTCTGGGACTCTACACGTGCCCTCACCATGCCTTAATCTACCCCAGGGAGAGCCGTGCAGCAGCCCTGTGTTCTGTCTACAGGGACTTCCGCAAGCATGCAGCTGCGAAGTGACTTCTCAGAGATGCCTCTAGCTCTGTGGGGGACACTGAACACCTATTTCACAGGCGTCATAAATCTGGTCAACTGCATGTGCTAACTCTCCATGGCACCCCAAGACTCCCATCTGCCAACTAAAGGTGATCTCTTCCTCCCTCATCCCTGGCACCTGAGTCATTTTCATCTTCCACCCTGTAGGATGATTTGAAAAGCTTCTCTTCCCATCCTGCCCTCTGGGATCCTCAGGGCGGTGACTGTGTCCTCCTCATCTGTGTCCTTGGTGTGTACTGTCCTCGACGCGGTCAGTGCCCGGCGATGGTGGCTGGATTTTCTTCCTGGGGACAGCCAGCTGCAAGCAGATGCCTCCCGAATGCTTTTTGCAGAAAGGTGCTTGGGAAGGGGGCTGGAGGGTCCCGCACCCCTCAGGGGAAGGAGCAGGGACTAGAGCCACTATTCGAGGGTCCGAGGGCCTGGGTGGGAGTGGAGTGGTAGGGTTGCCGATAAAACAGACGTTTAGTTAAATTGAAAGTAAGGATAAGCATGTCCCAAATATCCCAAATATGAATTGGACATATTTACACTGAAAAAAAAGTATTTGTTGTCAATCTGAAATCCAGATTTAACTGGATGTCCTGTATTTTTATTTCCTGCATCTGGCAATCGTAGATAGTAACACTGAGGGAAGAACACTGAACACAGACTTGGTTTTGGTTTTGGTTTTGGTTTTGGTTTTTTGAGACCAGGTCTTGCTATGTACTTCAGTCTGGCCTTGAACTCACGGTGATCCTCCTGCCTCAGCCTCCCGAGTGCTAGATTACACAAAGAGCTTGGTGCTCCTGGATCTTGTCTATCCACAAGTGTGCTGCTTTCATTTGCAGTGAGAAAAGTGTGCAGTGATAGGAGCTGGCACCAAGCCGTTCCTTGAAAGGCGTCAACACTAATTTCTACTGGGCGACATGCCCAAGTGCATTAGGCTGATTTGGATTTAAAATCAATTAATGCATCCTCAGGGAACTTGGCTACCATAAAATCAAGATGAAACTACATCTTCTTAAGTTAATTTATTTCCATTTAAAGGGTAATTGATATGTATTCATTGGTGCAAATTTAGAAAATAATGCAAAGTAGCGCAAAGTGGGAGAATCCCTGAAGTCTCGGGGCCTCCGGCAGGCAGGGTGACACTTGAGCCACACCTGTGTTTCGTACACCTGCTTTCTCTCTTCTCTCCACATTCAGTGCTGCTGGTTTCTTCTTTTCCTCCTCTGCCCCAAACTTTCGGCACGGCCTGATCCTGGGTTATAAGGTTTGGCCAAAAGTAGCTGGTCCTGGATACAAAGAGTCAGAGGTCAAAGGAGCCACCAAGAGGGGACAACAGGAGGAGGCAAGGATCACCAGGCAGCAGTGGGGTGGCAGAGGCTGCACTTGGGGCAAGACAACCGGATCTCAGTGACAGTGGTGTGAATCACAGCGAATTTCCAGCTTGCTGGCCTCGTGACCGGACAGAGATGAGGGGACTGTCCAGGACTGAGTTGCAAACAATGGGAGTTGACTCTGGATGGCAAAGAAAGAAAGGAATGGACGCCATGTTTATTTATTAGTGCTCACTAGACTCTCAGCGAGGCTGGAGGACCAAATGCAGAAACAGGAACCAAGAGAGGTTGGTACAGGGTCAGCCACGACAGCAGCCAAAGCGTCCCTGCCACTGGGGGCTTGTGGCACCTGCCACCTCCGTCCTGCTGTAGCTAAGCTCCAGTCTTTGTGTCATCAGTGGGGGAGCCTGAATGGCTGCCCCTGTGTCATCTCCCCCTGCCCCACCACTGGGGGAAGCTCTGGGCTGTCAGGTCCCCTCCAGACTTATACTCACTAGCATTTCCTCCAATTAGGAAAAGAGTTCAGACGCCAGGAAGAAAAAGGTAAAAGACAGCAAGTGTTAGAGTTTAGATCTGGAATGTGCCCCCCAAAGCTCATGTGTTCAGAGGTGGGGCTTTTGGAAGGTGATTGGATCACAGGGCTGCTAAACTCATCTGTTCATAGCTGGACGCGCTGTTAGGCAGGAGGGTCAAGTGGGAAGAGGCGGGTCACTGGGGCGGGACCCAGAGGGGTAGATCTCCCTTCCTCCCTCTCTGCTTCCTGGCCTCCGTGCCGTCAGCAGCTTTCTTCTGCCAGACCCTTCCACCACACCCTTCCTGCCTCGGGCTAATCCCCTAAAAACTTCGAGCCACAATGAACCTCTCCTCCTCCGAGTTGTAGGTGTCAGGTACAGTGTCCAGGGCTGGAAAGCAAGACGGCACATGGGTACATGATCTTCACAGTGGCATTGCAGTCCAGAGAGCAGGAGGAAGAGCAGGTTTGTGTGGCGAGTGACAGTGAGTACAGCTTGGAGCATACTGAGTTTGAGACACTGCAGGGACCCCGGAGGAGTGTGAGAGAGGGGGTGACACAAGAGGTGCTGATTGGGAAGAGGCCAGTAGCATAGCATCCCGGCCTGGGTGACAGTGGCCCTTCCAGCCATCCTCACATTCCTTGATGTCTTGTGAGATGTCCTGGACATGGGTGGAGCTTTGGCTGGGACCTTTTCCCCTGGAAATCCCAATTCTTGGTCTGAGTTTCCCATGATTAAAAAATGATTAGGAAATAAGAGGGGTCGAACTGGCAGGGGTCAGGGTGGAAGGGCAGCTTTGGCTATAGCTGATGAGAATAAAGTGGGAAGAATCATCCCACCTCTGAGGACTCTGTGGCGCTAATTCTCAAATTCAACCCCCACTGCCAGGAGCAGCCATGCCTCCAGGTGGCACAGGGCTCTGTCATGTTTAGGGCCTTGGAGTTTCTGCACAGTGAGGAGGCTTTGGGGTTGCCGAGCCCAAGCCCCCCACTGCAGACACCAGAGTCCCCAGGCTCAGAGGGCCACAGCACACTTTCCAGTTCTCCGACTGTGAAAAAATGATGCCACCTTTCCCCCACACCTTGGCTCATCCTGCCCGCCCGCCACCCACCTGAGAGGAAGGGAGACTGAGTGTAGGATGCAGCTGGGTGGCCCCTTCCCTTCCCCTGGAGGCAGTGACGCCCGCTGCTCCTAGGGGACAATTAAAATGTCACTGTTATTGTTTGAATTTGGCGAGTATATCTGGATTATTCTCCTGAGTCACCAGAGAACATCCTCAGGAAGCGGCTGGCTGGACTCCCAACATGGCCAGATCCTGCAGGGACGGAGGACCCCACGGTAGGTAGTTGCAGCTCTGCAGATGGGCACCTCGGTCAGGAGTGGCGCGGCTCGGCTCTCAGGGAGTTGAGCAGCCTGCCGCTGGGGCTGGTGCCACAGTGCTTGTGTGACAACCTCGCCGCAATGGTGGACAGTTAAATAAGGAAGTGTGGTGGAAAGGCCCAGCCATGCGGAGAAGGAGTGTTTGAGCTCACTTCCTCTTATTCTTCTGCTAGGAGGCGGTCCCTGAGCGGGCCCTGAGGATGACTGAGCCTCCCCTTCTCTGCTCCTGGGCAGGAAGGACATGGGGAAGGGCACTGGGGAAGGGGTGTTCACAGGGCCTGGAACCACAGGAGTCATTCCTGCATTTTGGGTGAGCAGCCTACAGGTGGCTAAAGACAGAGGAGGAGGTGAGAACCATGTCACATCCAGGTTAAGCAGAGAAGGTGTGTGGCTCTGTGGTGGGAATACAGGAATCCGGCGGTAAATGCAGGAATGGGCAAAGGAATGAATGATGAGCAGGTCTGGTACATGCCACATTCACTGGCCAGGAAGGAGAGGACACGGTGGCTTTGCCCACGCTCCCCTTGTGTTCTGGCAGGATCTTAAATGTCCCCCAGGCCCATGTGCTCAAGGCTCAGTCACCAGCTTGTGATGGTATGTGGGGTAGGGTAGAACCTCTAGCAGGTGGAGCCCAGTGGGAGGAAGTGACATCACTGGGACAGGACTCTGAAGAAGATCCTGGGAGCAGGCCCTTCTCTCTTTGTTTCTTGGCCACTATAAGGTGAGTAGTTTTGCTCTTCCATGTCCTTCCACCATTGTGCACCTGCTTCACCACAGGCCAAAGCAGCAGGCCTGAGTGACCATGAAGTGAAAGCTCTGAAACCCAGCAATAATAAACCTTTCCTCTTCCTAAGTTGATTTATCTCAGGTATTAGTCACAGTGATGGAAAGCTTTCCATTTTTGTATTTTTTTTTTGGTATGAGGGACTGAGCCCAGAACCTTCACACTGAGCTACATTCCCAGCCCTTTTTAGTTTTTATTTTGAGACAGGATTGCTAAGTCACTAAGTTGCTCAGGCTGGGCTTGAACTTGTGATCCTCCTGCCTTAGCATCCCAGACTGCTGGGGATCACAGGTATGCACCACCACACCTGGCTTTGACACACTTTCTTATACCTCTCTACAGCGGCATGTCCAAGTCCTCCATCTTTGGACGTGGCTCAAATGCCATTCATTCTGCTAAGAACTCGGAAATTCTCTTTCCTCTGTGTCCCCAGAGGCCCATATTTCTAGGTGAATAGGCTGGTTGATTTGTGTGTCCCATCTCCTGTCCCCTTCCAGAGTCCAGTGCCTAAATCTGCCCCTAGCGGAGGGTGTCAAGGATTTCCTGGGCCTCCAAATATTGCCACCCTCACCCCCCGACTCCTCAGATTAAAAAAAGACCTGCTTCCTCCTGGCACCATTGTCTAGGGTTGTTTGAGTGACTTTGGCAACAGGGCCTTTGAGCAGCAGTGGGGTGGAGACACATTTAGTGAAAGGAGCAGGAGGTGGCCTGAGAGGGGCAGGAGTCCCGGATGGAAGTTGTGAACTCCTGCAGAGGAAGGGCAACCAGACGAACCAGAAGTGAACGAAAGTGCATGTCAGTGCTTGGGACAAGGTTGAAGGGCCAGGAGAGGCCAGGGCAGATGCTGGGGACAATGAGGAAAATATGGACTTTGTTTCTTTGTTTAGTCTTCTCACTGGGCTGTGAGGCAGGCATTGCCATCACCATCAGGATACAGGTAGTTGATTGGAAGCACAGAAAGCTTAAGTAACTTATCCACAGCCACGCAGCTAGTGAGTAGTTGAGCCAAAACTTGAACCCACTTATGGCCTTAACCATCACGCAATAAGGTACTCAGTGTAAGACATTTGATTGCCTAATTTTTGACCCCAATATATATTACCCCGCATCAATTTTTATTTTGCTGAAACTGTTTATGATAAGAGATGAAAAAAATTCTCTCTTAGGGCATAAGTTATAGACTTGGAGCTCAAATAATAATTTTTGGAGTAATCTAAAGTAAAAGTCCTCTTCAAAGAAGAACCTCGAAAGAACTGGTACCAGCAATTAAAAATAATAGTTTCATCTATTACAATTACTTCTGAAGTTTTATTTCACAGCAGTTCATTTCCCTCCCTTGTTTTGCATTTCCTAGGACTCAAGTAAACTGGAAAAAATCACAGAATTTTGTTTGATACAATGAGGGGTACAGAACAATGAAACGAAGGCCCACCTGAATGCAAGTGGTATGTTTATGCACATCTGCATAGATATTAAACTCATTCTTCTCGAACTGATTCTCATGATCTACTGTAAGTTCTACATCATTTTGGAAAAAGAAATCTTTCCTGCCTAAAAATGTGGCTGTGTATTGGCAGTGTGTGGAGTTAGGATGCTTCAGTGGCAAATAATGGAAGACCCGAGCCGAGCATGGAGAGGAAGGGAAGCCCAAGCCCACATCAGTCAGCAGCCCAGTGAAGTCACTGAGGACTTGCGTTTTCTTCATCCTTTCTCTTCGTTGTCCTCAGCTTTGTTCGGAAACTAAGTCACCTGTCAGATGGCCGCAGCCATCCTGGCTGTAACATCCAGAAGCAAAAACAACCAGGAGATTGAGAGGGAGTGTCTCTCTTTGTACATCTCTTGTAGAAGCAAGAGCATCTCTCCCAAAAGTTTCCCGAAGGGCCTGAGAGTGTGGCTTGGTGGTAGAGTGCATGCACAAAGCCCCAGATTTGATCCCACCACTGCAAAACGAGAATAAAAAAATTGTCTTCCCACGGATGCCTAGTCGAGCCCACTAGCTTATTCCTGAAGTCAGCACTCTTAGGCCAATCTTGTCCGGGAGTCAATGCCAGGACCCCCGAGAGGGTCAGCAGCCAATGTCCCCTGTTATATTTCTGAGACAAATTCTGCTTCTTTATCTAGATAACAACCCCATGGAAATAAAAATCTTAAGAAAGATAAAAATCTGAAATTTCATAAGAGCAGGCCTGGAGAATCTCCTGATGATGAATTGCTTCTATCACCTCAAGGGTCGCCTTGCTTTGCATAAAAGCGAGTTTCTGAAGCTTGTGAAATATAGCTTTGCTAACCAAATATTGCTCTAAATGCAGCAGAGCAGCTGGCTGTTTGGAAGCACTATTTGTTGAATTTTTTTAAAATGGAAAATGATCAGAACTTCAGGATAAAATGATGTGTTGAATGTGCATGTTAATCTCCTCTCCATTCCTAAATATCACATAAGAATGGAAAGAAACCAAACGAAAGGCTTAATGGCATAAGGACAAAGACAGTGGGAAAAGAGTCACTGCCGCCGGCACTTCCGAAGCTGGAGAACGAAGGATGAGTGGTGTCCACCTTGGCAGACCTGAGAAAGGTGAACTCCGAGCCGTCGGGGAGCCAAAATATCCTGATCTTGGGTTGAAGAACTCCCCAAGGGCCCACGATTTGGTGGCACTGGACACCTCTGGCAGTGTAGGTGATGGAGGGCTAAAACACGAGGACCGGTTAAAAGATGGGAGAAGCGAGTGAACCTCTGATTCCCTCTCCTACTCCACGTAGTGGCGCTGCCCTGGCAGACTGCATCTCAACAGACAATAAAACGGGACCAGGCTCAGCGGCAGAGCGCTGGCTTCATGTCACAGTTTGCATCTAAAATGTCCTCAGAAGTCTCAAGTGTGTGGAAGATGACTGGATCATGGGGCGCTATACTCATCAGTGGAGTCACCCACGGATGGGCTCAGGGCTGAAGTGCTGTTGGGAGGTGGGGCCTGGTTGGAGGTGGTCACTGGAGGTGTGACCTGGAAGGGTCTGTTCTTGTCCCTGGCTTGGCTCCTCCCTTCTCCTTCTGTTTCCTGCTGGCCACAGATGGAACCACATTCCTCCACTATGCCCCTCTGCCGCGCCGTTTCTTCCTTGGAGCCAGCCAAGCGTGGACTATAACTGTGAGTCAAAATAAACCTCTCCCCCTGTCAGTCGCAGCCACTGGGTATTTTGTCCCAGTGGCGGGAGGTGACTGATATACCCAGCATGCACAAGGCCTGAGGTTCGATCCCAATAAAAAGGAAAATGGGTGATACTAAAGGTCAAGTTATCGTCTAGAAAGCAGCAAGGAAGTAGAAGCTTGCAAACTGTATGTTGAGGTCACCAACTTCTAAGTCCTGGAAACCTGAAGGCTATACCCTTCAGCAGGAGATAAGACAGTATTCTTTGCAGCGACTGAACATCCCCCAGGAGGAACGATCGAAATCTGTGATGTTAAAGGTCTCTGGCCAGATCACCCCCGCACTGAAAACCACAGCTGATGAGCCTGTTTCCAGAGCTCCTGGTTAGTTGTTATCTTGGTCCATTTTCTGTTACTATAACTGAATACCACAGACTAGGTAATTTATAAAGATAGAGGTTTGGGTTTGTTTGTTTGTTTCTTTCTTTCTTTCTTTCCTTTTTTTTTTTTTGATACTGGTACTTGAACCCAGGACCTTTGCACTAAGCTACATCCCCAGCCCCTTTTAAATTTTTTATTTTGACATAGGGCCTCACCAGGTCACTAAATTGCCCAAAGTGGGCTCTAATTTGCAGTCCTGCGTCAGCCTCCCAGAATGCTGGGGTTACAGGGGTGCGCCATGACTCCCAGCTGGAATAGAGGTTGTTTAGCTTACAGCTCTGGAGGCTGGAAGTCCAAGTGAATGGCACCAGTGGCTGGCAAGGTCCTTATGTGCTGCATCGTGACATGGTAGTGGGGTCATAGGGCAAGACAGAGTTGGCGTGTGTCACCTCGAGTCTCTCTCTTCTCTTAAAGCCACCAGTTCTATCATGAGGGTCCACCCAGTGACCTTACGTAATCCAAATTACCTCCCAAAAGCCCCGCCTCCAACACAACATATAAATTTATTTCCGACACATGAAATTTGTCCCGTTCACACCACAGCAGTCATTAAGGCCACTTTTAAATACTTAGTGGAGGATCGCTGGGTGTTGGCAAGGAGTCCCCAAAGTGTCAGAGTCCATCATAACAAGGAAAAATGTAACTTGGGTGGAAATGGCTATGCAATGAGAATAAAACAGTTTATTTTCAAAAAACTATCATTAAAACCCTCACAGAAATAAAATAGTTAACTGTGAAACAGGAATATGATACTACAAAACAGGATAAAAAACTCTCACAAATTAAAAGCATGAAAGCAGAAACCAAAAACTTCATAAGATTAGAAAGTGAAAGTGAAGAAATCTTCCAGAAAGTAGAGCAAAACAGCAAAGGGATGGAAAATAAGGAAGGAAATATATACTTTTTAAATAATAGAGGAAAAGATGTGGAGAAACACTATCCGAAGAATAGGAGTTCCAGGAGGAAAATGGAGATGAAACCATCAAAGGATTAGTGTAAGACATTTTCTTAGAGAGTCATACATTTCTAGACTACAGGTGCCCATCACAGTGGCTTAGCAGATCATGCCAGGCACACCCCTGTGGAATTTCGGGACCACGGGGCGGAGAAGAGCCACCAGGCTTGGCCTTGGGGTGGGTGGTGCGGTGGGCAGTTTGAGGTGCCGGTTGAAGAGGTGAAGAGACACGGAGATGGCTGGTGGAGCAGTCTTCCTGGGTGTGTCTGTGGGTTGTTTCTGGAGATGGTGTGAGAGCTGGTGGGCTGGCTGGGGAAGCGCTGCCCCACCGTGAGCAGGCGGTAGGCTCTGGCTGGGCTGGGGGTCCAGGTGGGCAGAAGGGCTGAGGAGATGAGACTTCATTGTTTCCCCTCCAGCTGCCGCACCTTCTTCTCTTGCTCCTGGTATCAGAACTCCAGGTTCTCTGCACTTCGCAAGTACTCTTCTTTAGCTTTCGATGAGTTGTATAACGTAAAAGATGCTATCTAATTAATATTTTGCCTCGAAAACTTCCAAAGTTTCAAAGAAATGGCCATTTAAAGGCTATCAAATCAAACTTGTGGCATAGATTTTTTTTAAATCATTTGTATCTGTCAAATAAGAATTTCAGCTAGATGTAAAAAATTAGTTTCCATTATGATAAATGAAGTCCCAAATACGTCACACTAAAAATCTAGCTTTTGATTAGGATTGGAATTCAAAGACAAGGAGCTGGTGTTTTCTTTTACAAAAATATTTTTTCTTGGCTTTCTAACAAGAGTCCACGTAAAGTGTCACAAATACAGTTGTTCTACTCACTCACTAACACATCCACATGTGAATTATTGCCAGTTTATGAAAATGTTAGAAAAAGACAATGAATTGAATGTTCCTGCTCTGTTTACCTACGCTCACTGGTTGAAATGTGCATGGTTTTTGCGAAGATTTACTGTACTAATTCCAATTCTAACTGTCTTGAAGTAAAAGAAATACTTGCCAAATATTAAATAACCAAAAGGAAAATATGGCATCATCATGTTGCATTATAAATGGGCTAAATTTGAAGTTCTCAGGAAAGGAAAAGCTTGCTTGCGACCTAGCTAGACAATATGGGGACTGATGATGAGATTGAAACTTTTCACAGTAAAAATCAGAAATAATGATTGTGTACATTTTTTGACATAAATCGATATGCAGAAGATTTTAACTGAAGTAATAGCACATTCAAACTTACTGTAAAAGCAAGAAAATTTGACATATACTTTGTTAGGTTTGGCAAATTTAGAATTCCTTTTCAATTTATGCAGGATGTCTGAATTCTAGGTTAATAATACTAAGTTGACTCAGGAGTTAAGGCCAATTTATCTAACTTGAACAGAAGTAAATTTCGCAATGAATGTATTTTTGCTTCAAACTGATTCTTCAGAACAAGTTGTGAATATGAGTAATGAAGAAAAATAGCTTTCAAGACTCTCTCCCATTACTGGGAAACATTCCGGTATTCTTGGAACACTTGAGCATGTGAATTTCCATAAATTTCATGAAATCTTAATATAAAGCAACTATTTCAGTGTCAATTTAATGTCCAAATTAGATGTGCTGTAAGTGTAAAATACACCCTAGATTTTGATGACTTAGTACCAAGAAAAGCATAAAATATCTCATTAATTTTTTTTATATTGAGTGCTTGTGAAATGATAAGACATGCATTTTGGACAAATTGGGTTAAATGTATTATTAAAATCAATTTCATCAGCTTATTTTTACTTTGCCTAATATAACCACCAGAAAATTTAAACTTACGTCTGCCTTGCCCATAATTATTCTTGAATAGCACCAGAGCATGCATTTCTTCATCAGGATTTGTGTCTTAATAGCTACAATATATATTAATACGTGTTTTATACCAGGGATGGTGCTAAAAGTTTGACAAACTCAAAACCACTCGTTTACCTCAGCACAACAATGCGGGAAGATTACTGATTAGAAAACTGAGGCTCGCAGACCTTGCGCCCTTTGCCCAAGGTCACACGGCTGGGAAGTGGTGTGACCAGATCCCAATTCCAGGGCCCCAAACTGTTCTCACGATCACCTGCAGCACCGACCCTTATCTGATACGAGTGTCCCAGTACAGGAATTTCTTTGCTGCACTTCTTGGGAACTTTGTCTTCCAAATTTCAAACACAAAGAAAAACCCCAAAATTGAGAAAATAGAAAAATGTACTGGGAGTCTGTGAGTATTGAAGATACTGCTGGTCGAAGAAAGGCATCTGCGGATGTCAATCCAAGAGCAGGGCAGAAACATGGTCCTTGGAGCTGAAAGCCTGGGTCAGTACTTCCGGGATCTGGGACGGGAGCGTGTAGGAGAAAAGTGACCGCCAGATCGCCACCAGCCTCCCTGTGGCCTCATTATAAATGGCCCGCAGTTGGTTTGAGCTTTTTATTGCTGACACGGAGCCGCGTTCCTAACACGATCGACATTCATATCTTTATGTGTGTTGTAAACGTCGCAGAGATTCCGTGAGTGGGATTCAGAGAATGAAAAAGTTTTGGAAGCAAAGTTCTTAAACTGACAACTTCCAGATGGTTCTGGGAGGCGCCCTTCGCCTTGCTTGGAGACCAGCGCCGCTGCTCGAATTCCTCCCGCCTGTGTTCACGGTGGCTTCCAGTGTCTGCGACAGCACTTGACAAATACAGATACTGAAGTAGAAACGCTTTGGGAACCACCCAAGCTCAAATATTTTGCAGAGGCTACCAACCTACTATTTATTTATTAATGAAAAAATTATGGATATTATGGTAATGAGTAATGAGCGTGAAGAATGTTGGAAAGTGTTTTCACAATAAATTATCATTCTGGTAATTTCCTGAGAATTCACCGTTTTTATTCCTAGTGCCAAAGATTAATATCTGTCAGGAATTTGGAAATAGTGCCCAGCGTTGTAACCCTTTGTGATTGCATCGAAGGAGAAGACAGGAAGTGAAGGTGAGAACCCACAGCTCTGGGGTAATTCTCACATACAGGGGGAAAGCTGGAGGAAAGATGCCAGGCGTGGCACACATGCTTGTAATCCAGCACTGGGGAGGCTGAGGCAGGAGGATTGCCAAGGGTTTAAGGCCGGCCCCCTTAAACCAGCCCTTATAGTGAGTTCAAGGCCAGCTTGAACTACACCGTAAGAACTTGTCTCAAAAGAACAAACAAACAAACAAACAAGAACACACAAAAAAACCTATAGTACCGGTAGAAGGTTTAGATGTTCACAGCTCTGTTTTCTAATAAAGTAAAAGTTAGGTCATTTGTTGAGCCGGAGGCCAGAAGCAGGCAATAGAAGGTTCTTAGGAGAGAATAAAGGTTTGCAGTTTCCCTGCAAGAGGATGAGTGTCGGGCAGACCTGGAAGGTTTCATGGGCATAGCTGGCTGTCAGCCGAAGTCCCAGCCACTCACTAGAGTGAGAAAGGAAGCACGTGACAGGGTCCCCAGATGCAGGCAGAGATGCACACGTGGCGCCACGCCTGGAATGATGCAGCCCTAACAAACAGCTACGCAGCAGCCATACGGCCCGTGGCGTGAGCTGGGACCCGGGAGAGGTCGCTTTTACCCAGCGTCATGTGGCAGGAGGAGTTGCTGCTGACAGTGTGTGGGTGAGCGAGGGGAGCAGACGCCCTCTGGCAGACGAGGCATCCTGGAGCAACTCGGATCGGGTGCCAGAGTGACCGCTGCGTTTCACCTGCTCCTGCAAAGCCACGCTCGTGGGCCCCACGTCCACCCTTCCTCTCCATGAGCTGAGAGCCCCGTGGCCTGGTTTCCGACCTCAGCTGGAAACGAGTTCAGTGAGTGAGCCGGCTTCTCCTGCTGTGTGACCTGCTGGCCGGGGGAGTGAAGGCGGACCATGCTGGCTTCTGTCGTAAGGGACAGAAATCCACACGGGCCACCTCGAGGGGTGAGGGCTCCTGCAGGAGTCCGGGGGCAGTGAGGAAGGCAAGCATCATGGGCGACCCCAGTGTGGCCGTGCAGCCCGACCCTGGGAGCCTGGTGACAGTCCCACACCTGCAAGGACACCCGGAGTCCACGAGGCCCTTCATGAGTTAGATGTCACCGTCCTTGGCTCTAACGCTGCACCCTCACCTTAGTAAGAGCTGGCTTCCCCGCGCGTGCGAGTGCCAAGCGAGAGGTTCTCCTGTCTCTCGCGGGCCGTTTGGAAAGAGCGAGAGACTCTACTCGGCTCAGCTAATCACCCATCTGTCTGGTCTGGGTTAACTTTGGGCTAAGCCATCTCATAAAGTAGCTCTTCGGCCTGTACTGCTGGCCTCGAGTCAGACGCCCGCTGCAGCCCTCTCAGCTGTGAACCGGAAGACATGGCCACAGGCAGAATGTGGCCAGCCCGAGCTAGTGACGGTCATGGGCTGCTCCCTCCTGCAGCCTTCCAGAGGCCGCAGCGCTCTCCCAGCCGGATCTTCCGCCTCCTGACAACATCTAATCCTCGGTCTGCGGGTGGTGGACTCAGAGCCGGCTGACTCACATTGTCCCGTGTAATTCTCCCGACACCTCTCCAACTTAGAGGCCCCACTGTACAGAATCCGATCTACCACACATTTAAGGGAAGCTAGATAATGAAAGTCAGAATCCAGATTTGGGCACAAGTTCACGTAACTCTAAGACTGCTTTCTATTCCGTTACCCTTGTTTTTGCCTGCAAAATCTTTCTGACGAATTTCTCCCTCAGACCTTGTACCCAAGGAACGGTTGTTTATCAAAAGAAGGACAAGCAGGGCAGGGGGCCGAGAGTCATAGTCCCTGTCTACACTCTCTCCGTGAGAAGGGCAAGGGGCTCCCAGGCCAGGCCCCTCTGGGGACGGCGTCTGCTCCAGGGTCCAGAATCGGCCGCACAGCAGCCACACACGTCCGCCTCCAGGCCCAGCCAGTGCAGCAGAGGAGCAGCCGGAAAAGAAATTAAAACACAATGACTATTCTCTGGGTGCAGTTTAAATCAGATCAGAAAAATTGCCTATAAATAAAATTGGATAGTAGTCTCTGCAAACCAGTGCAAGCAATTATATCAGCTTGATGGTGGTAATTATTTTTCATAAAACTCAGTTGCTTCCCACCTCCAATAAATCTACCCTACGATAATTCTGTAATATGTATTCATTGTAAACCAAACCAGGAGTCATTACCAAGTGTGCTATGAATACACAGTTTCCTACCTTCTCCAAAGACCTTGAGCTGTCCGTGTTCCCGTCATTCATGGAAAAACAATCAGGGTTTGGAGACCTCACGATGGCTCTTCAGCTGTGGCCTGGGGGTTGTGGCATGGGCTGGGGTCACCTCTCGACCCTTCTGATTTTTGCCAAGATACTAGCAGTGTCAGGGATGACACCCTAGTAGGGCTGAGGCAGAGAGGGAAATGGAAACAATTTGGGGATTGGAGGAAATCAAGCCCCTCACCCTTGGTTCCCCTCGCACTCCAGTCCAGGCTTCCTGCTCAGGGGCAGTCGGCCACCAACACAGAGCAGTGGTTCCCTCTGTTAGGGCAGCAGTGGCAGGGGATGGCAGGCTATGTGCCAATCCCAGCCTTGCCAGTCACCTTGCTGTGTGACCTTGGTTAGCCACATCGTTTCTTTGGGCATCTGGTCCCTCTTCCATAAAGATAAGGATCGTGTCATTTTGCTTCATTTTTTTAATTTGACTTTTTCAGAAGGATTTTAAATTCATAGTAAAACTGAGTGGAAGGTATAGAGATTTCTCAGACACATGCTGCCCACATATGCACAACTCCCCCATTACCAATGTCTCCCACTGGAAGGGGATGTTTGTTACAGTTGATTACCCTACACTGACACATACATATCACCCACAGTCCTGAATGTGTATTAGTGTTTGCATTTGGTGTTGTATATTCTATTCATCTGGACAAATGTACAGTATAATGACACCATTATACTATCAACAGAGTGTTTTATGGGTCCTCCACACACACATCTTCTGTGCTCCACTTACTCAGCCGTGTTAGGCTATGACAGAATACCTGAGCTGAGTAACTTCTAAAGAACAAATATGTATTCCTCACATTTCAGGAGGCTGGGGGTGGGAGCGTCTCTCTGTTTCTAAAATTCTGCTTTACTGTTGTTTTCTATAAAGACTTTTCCTTCCCTTTTCTGGCGCTTGAACCCAGGACCTCATGTGTGGTAGGCAAGTGCTCCTTCATTGCGCTACATCTCCAACTGTTTTCATGTTTTTAATTTTGAGACAAGGTCCTGCTAAATTGCCCAGGCTGTCCTCAAACTTGTGATCCTTCTGCCTCAGCCTCCTGAATAGCTGGGATTACAGGCATGTACCACCACACCTGGCTGATGTTTCCTCTGAAGCGAAGGATATTGTGTCCTCCTGGCAGAAGGTGCCAGAGTAAGAGAGGCAAATGACCCAATCACCTGTTTAAGGCCCTGCATCTTCATTCTATCACATTAGCCATTAAATTTGGAGGTAACACACTCAAACCGTACCAGCATCCCTCCAACAGTGAATTAATTGAGTTTAACTAATCTCCCCCAAGTGCCTGTTTTGTGCCAGCACTGTGTTCAGGGTCCAGGTGGTACCTAAGACTGTCCTCGATTTCTTGATGCTTGCGGCCCCTTGGGAATGCAAACCTACCTCGAACAGGCAATTACAAGTGTGTTAATTATTACAGTGAAGAAGTGGGGGACACAATGGGGGTACTGAGCAGGGACTCTAACCCAGCCTATGCAGGAGATAGGGACACTTAAGGGAAGGAAGTCTTCCGGGAGTTAGTGGCACCGAGTTGATAACCTGAAGCAACGAGGGGTCATTGGCAGAGGACAAGTGAGAGTGGTTTAGAGTAGGGAGGTGGCTTCCCCCAGCATGGCACCCCGGGAGGGTAGAATCCTGTGTTGATCTTCTCCCTAAGCCCAGGCCGGAAGATAAGGGGCCTGGGGGAGTGCGTGCCTGGCGGATGACCACCCTCAATCCTATAACTGTCTGTGAGGCCTCCGTCGTGACCTAGACCCTGCAGATGGGAACCTGGTCCAGCTGTGCTGGTGGGGCAACATCTGCCAACTGTCTAGATGTGAGGTCTTAGAGGCAACAGGAAGTTGCAACCTAAGAATGTTATACTGTAGCTTTCCTATCTCTGAATGGTGACCACTGACCCTTTGGCAGCTACAGCAGCTTCCCAGATGCCTTGTTTTCTGCTCATATGTGACTTTGGAGATAGACCTTATGCTCTGGGGCTGCCCTCTCCATCTGTGGCTGACTTAACTGCTTGTCTTCCTGCTGCCTGGAAGCTGGAGAGGTGCCCTCTCCTCAGGTCCTGAAGAGCTCAGTTCCGTAAGGTCACACCAGGTCCCCACCAGACCCTCCCAGGAAGTGCCTGGGAATCACACAGCGTGCAGACAGAAGTGTATATTTCCATAGTAAGTGCTACTTTGCATCCATTTAATAGGTTGGGAAATTCCAACCGGAGACACACTAGCTTAACCCCGTAAATAAAGGAGGACTTGCTATGTCTTTTCAAGTCTGAGTTAGCACTGTCAGCCATGCCAGAGGACCTGTACTTTGATTTTCATGCTCCTTACTTCAGAGAAAGTTTCCCTGGTCATTGGTCTTACTGGAAACCAGTCTCTTACCCCTAGTCACCCTCACTGCCACCTTGCCCATCTCCCAGGTCAGGGGAACAGTATTATATGACAGAGGATCCAGGCAGAGTCCATTCCCCCCACAACCCACATTTTAGACAGACCATGGCCGTGGTCCCATCATGTCAACCTATGTCCCCTTCTCTATGCCATGCAGCGATGCTGCCTCACAGTGTGCCCAAACCCCACAGGGCTATGTCTCTGGACAGCTCCTCCACGCCCTCCATTTAACTGTCCCAATCACTACAGGGTTGCTACCAGCTCAGATGTGAAAGCAAAACAACATTGAAACAAGGGCAAATTCACTGAAGGTGGTGGGGGATTAGGTAGTTATGTTTGCAAACCTAAATTAGCAGGACTTACAAGATTACACATGAAACAAAAGAGTTCAGCTTACCAAATAAAAGGCACACAGGGTGGTCAGGGAGGTAAATGTCACTGAAGACAGGGTCCCCTGGAGTATTCGGAGTTTGATTTGTGGTCTTTGGATGTGTTTAGAAGGCAGAATCCACAGGTGGCTGGCTGTTCCATTGAGACTCTGGAAGATTTGCTGATTCTTCCCTTACCTACTTGCTTCAGGCTGGACCACGGCTCATTGCTGGACTTTTCAGTCTACAGTAAGAATTACAATTAGTTCAAAGACTAGACTTTAACGCAGTGATGGCAAAGTCCTCCACACAGCAGGAGATGTGTGATTATATTCAGCGTCTTCTCCTGAGGACTCAGGGGTCAGGACTGCGTCCCACACCAGCCACTGGCCAGAGAATGTGCCCCAGAGCTGGCGAAGCCATATCCTCCTCTGTCCCGAGTCACATAGCAAAAGGGTGGACACGGGAAAAGCTGGGACTGCCAGCCATATGCACCATCTCCAGGATCTTCTCTGCTGTGTCTGGGAAGCTAAAGAGAGCAGATTACAGGGGTGGAAGGGAAGGTGTGGGGGAAGGCTGGGACGGGAGGGTGGAGCCTACAGAGTGAGGACCAGCCGTGACTGCTGCTGAACTCAGAAAGATGTGGGAAGTCAACTCCAGACAGCCAGATCCCTCAACCATTGTCGACTTAACTCCCCGCACTCCTCCTTCTTTACAGTGCTGGGGATTAAACTCAGGGCCTTTGCACTGAGCCACATCCCAAGCCCTACAGGCTGGATTTGAACTTGTGATCCTCCTGCCTCAGCCTCCCGGTTTGTTGTGTGAGCAGGTGTGCATGCACCACCATGCGCAGCCTGAACTCCTCCAACTGCTCTACGTGTCATCTCCCGGAGGAGCAGCTCAAACATTTCCTTCTTGCCAGGTAAAGGTCATTCATTTTATTTGTCACACAGTATCTCCTTCGACAGGTGTCATACATTCTTCTCTTGCAGGATTTGGTCAATGCATCAGCATTTGGACTGTTTACACTCACCCAATTTTATCTCTGTACTCTTCAGAGAGTTCTCCTTTCTGCCACATTCCCAGGTGTGCAGTCTGTACCACCGTCTCAGGTCTTCACCAGCCCGCCGGATCCTTCTAAGGACATAGGGAGTGAACTTGCACAGAATTCCCTGTCTGTGGCTTTCCTTGTTGTGTTTTTAATGTGTCTTTCAAAGAGCAAAAGCATGAGGTGTGATCAAAACACATGGCGTGTGTTTAAACTTAAAAAGAATTTTATTAGAGTAAAAGACACATTGCTATTTATCCCCCTGAAAATGCTTTCCTGGTTTCGAGTTCATCTCTCTCACCACTTTCTGAAGCAGTTCTGGAAGTTCTCCTTCCTGAGTGTCTCTGTGAGGTGTGATCAAAAATACAGTGAATGCCACTGCTGAGTGCCATGCAACGGAAAGGTGGGCTTGTAAAAACATGATGCTGTGGCCTCACCCGCCTTGTTCACCAGGTCTGGCACCGTGACAATTCTGGCCGTTCCCCAAAGTGAAAATAACTATGAAAGGTGAACATTTTGACCCTGTTCAGGACATCAGGGCAGCCTTCATGCTGCTAAAGACACTCAAGAAAGAAGACTTCCAGAACTGCTTCAGGAAGTGGCAAGAACGGTGGGATGAATGTATTCAAAGTGATTAATGGCAATGTGTCTTTTATCATAATAAATTTTTTAAAAAATGTAAATATTCACTGTAGTTTTTGATAACACCTTGTATGTAATGATGAGGAAGTCTGAAATATTTATTTTTTATCTTATGAAATGCGCTTTCTTGGCTTAAAGAGGTTTGTCTTTCCTACTCCCAAGGTTGCAAATATTTTCTCCTGTATTTTCTTCTAGATTGTCTTACACTAAAATTTTTCATGTGGATCTGTGATTGATGTCTTGTTAATTATCCCGTATCATGTGATGCAAGAGTTAGTGTGCACTGTCTTCATAGACATGTCTGTTTACTTGAGTCTTATTTGTTGAAAAGGCTTTCCCCAGTTATACTCCCTCACTCCTTTTTAAAATATCAAGCAGTGATTTAGGAGAGGTTCCACTTCCGTATTCTCTAGTCTTTCCCACCAGTCTCCATGTCTATCTTCTCAGTACGACAGTCTTTATCGCTATTATTTTCTAGTTAGTTTTAAAACCAAATAAAGTTCTCTGACTTCTTCTTATGAAAATTACTTTTTGAAAAGTCCTTTGCATTTCTGAGTAAATTCTAGAGTCAGCGTGCCAATTTGGACTTTTAAAAATCCCACTGGAATTTTTAATAAGACTGTGATAAATCTGGAGGTCATTTTGGAGACAATTGCCTTATTAATAATGAGTCTTCCAATCTTCAACATACTATGTCTCTTTCTTTACTTAGGTCTTCTGTAATTTCTCCCATTAATTTTTAATTTTCAGTGTCTTAAGTCTTAGATATTATTTATTAGATAATATCTCAGTGATTTATAGGCTATTGGGATACTTTCATAAATGGAATTGTTTTTAATTTCATTTCCCAACTGGCTGTTGATACTATATAAAATGTAATTAACTTTGTATATTAGTTTTTTTTTTTTTTTTGGTGCTGGGGATCAAACTCAGGGAGTATATTAGCTGTCTACCTTGCAACCTTACTAAATTCACTTATTAGTTCTTTGTAGATTCCCTTACATTTTCTATATAAACAATCATATCCTTTGCAGATAGGAACACTTTCATATCTTCCCTTCCAACTTATATGCTTTTTGTTTGTTTTCCTTGCACTATGACAGTAATTTAAAACCTTCATGACAGAGTAAAGACAGTAAGAATGAGAATTCTTGCATTTTTATTGATCTGAGGAGAAAATAATTCAGTCTTTATTATGTGTTTTTTGCAGATGCCCTTTATCAGCTTGAGAAAGATCTATACTATTCCTAGTTTCTGAGTTTTTATCGTAAATGAATACTGATTTTTGTCAAATACCCTTTCCGCATCTATTGAAAAGATCATACGATTTTTCTCCCTTATTCTGTTGATAGGTGAATTGCATTGATTCATTTTCAGATGTTACACCAAACTTGCATTTTTGGAATAAAACTACTTAGTCATTATGCATACCATCTACTCAGGTTTAATTTACTATTATTATGTTAAGGATTTGTGTATCAGATTCAGGATGGGATGGGTTTCTTATTTTTCTAATGTCATTTCAACCTTGGTGTCAGGTGTATACTGGAATCATGAACACGCGTGGGACTGTGACCCTTTCCCATTGTGTAGGACTGAGGTCATTTCTACCTTGAATATTTGATAGAAGTAATAAGGGAACATTTAAATCTGGAATTTTCTTTGTGAAAAGATTTTCATTAACAAATTTTATTTCTTCAATGGATATGGAACTATTAGATTTTCTCTTCCTTGTGTCAATTGGGTAAGTTATTTTTTCAAAAAATGTGTTCATTTTATCTAACTGTCAAATCTGTTGACATAAACTTACTTATAGTTATCTCTTACTATCTTGTAGAGTCTGTGATGATAACTCCTTTGCTGTTTCTGATGTTGGTGATTTTATATATAAATGGTTGTTGGTGATAAATTTTCTTAGTTTTTTTTTTTTTCATTTTCTTAGTTTTTGTGTGTGGCTGGGAGAAACTTTCTCCTTGACTTTCAAAGGTCAATTTCACGATGTATGGACTCTAGTCTGGTGGATTTCATCTTTTAATGCATCCAATATTTCACTCGGGTCTCTTTTTCTTGCATGATTTCTGATAAGAAATCCACTAAAATGCCTCTTCTTGGTCCTCTTTACCTTTAATTTCCTGTAGCTGGAACATGACAGGGGCCGACTGTTTTGGTGGCGTTCCTGGTCGATGTTCTCTGAGCTCCCTGGATCGGTGGTTTAGTATGTGTCATTAATTTGGAAAAATTCTCCACCTTTATCACTTCAAATATCTCCTCAGCTCACTTCTTTCTTCCCCTTTGGTTAGTTCACTTTCACAAATATTATGTCTTTTGTTAAATGTCCCACAGGCCTTAGATTTTCTGTTCTGTTTTGGTTTTCAACTTTTTTCTCTTTGCACTCTTGCCTGAAATGTTCCTATTGACCCACCTTCAAGCTCGCTAATTCTCTCCTGTCATGTGTAGTGTACTGATGAGCAGTCTCCATTTATGTTAGGCTTGCTCTATTTTTGGTATTTTCTTTTGCTTCTTTCTTAGAGTTTCCACCTCTTGGCTTACATAATCTAATCTCACATGTTGTTTCATTTTCTACTTGAAACCTCCATGTATTAATGACAATTTTTCTAAATTCCCTGACTGATCATTCCTACATCTGCATCATATCTGGGCCTGGGTCTGGTGTTTGCTTTGCACCTTTGGACTCTGATTTTTCTTGTCTCTTAGCATACTTAGGTTTTTTTTGTTTGTTTTGTTTTTTTTACAGTCAGACACGATGTATTGAGTAATAGGAACTGAGGCGCTGTCAGTGTGGGGTTTTGTGTTAGTCTGTCTAGGAGTTGAACTGTGTTTAAAGTTTTCTGTAGCTGCAGGAGCCAGAAGCGTCAAGTTCCTAAAGTGTTCTGACTTTCTTGTCTCTTCTTCAGAAAGAATTCGTGCCTTCGAATTTGTGCCAGATTCACCGTGATAGTGCCTGAGCCCTTTTGGTCAGGTGTGGCTGCATCACAGTGTCTGGGTGGCCCGTGTCCCTGGGCTGTGGCTCTCACCAGTGTTGTTTAGCTTTGCCACCACCGGAGCCACCTTCAGTGAGATAAGCACCTGCGATGAGGGAAATCCTTTCCCCGGGTGGGACAAGTGCTAGTGACACTCTTTTCCTTAGAGAGCAATTC
Organism: Hystrix cristata; assembly: GCA_004026905.1. NCBI lineage: Eukaryota > Metazoa > Chordata > Mammalia > Rodentia > Hystricidae > Hystrix > Hystrix cristata. Next base: position 73,824 of record PVJO010001971.1, on the reverse strand, counting down.
TCTACACATCATGACGGTTCCTCAAAGCTGTGGGGTACCTCTGTGGGCTTTGCACCCTGAGAAACTAAAGTGAAAAATCACAGAAGCATGGTGGTCCTTAAGCCTGCAGCCTCCGGAGCTTCTCATTTGTGCACTGGCTCATCCAACCTCCAGCCAGCCACTCATCGACACTGCCATTTAGACGTCCCCACCCTTCTGCGGCTCTGTGGCCCAGGGACTCAGAGCTCGCCTGTGATGCTGTGTCCCACTTCCCTTCGTTCTAAGTTGGGAATCATGACTTGCAAGGTGGAGCTGAAACTGAAATTCTCTTTCTGTGCTCTAAAGGTGCCATTCCACTGTCCTCTGGCTTCTGTGGCTCCTGAGGAGACCCCAACCATTATTTTTCATATGTAATGTGTCGTGTTTCTCTGGGTGCTTTCAAGAGCTTTTTGCATTTAGTTTCCAGCCATGTGACCTGGCCCTGCCAGGGTATGTATGATGTGTGTGTGTGGTGGGGATGTCTCTGAACTTCTAGAATATGTAAACTTACGTATGTTATCAAATTCTGGAAAATTCTAGTCCACGTTTCTTCAAATATTCTCTTTCCCCCCATCTTATTATTTGTATCTTCTTCTAAGACTACAAGACTACAATTACATGTATCTTGGGCTGTGTGTGTGTGTGTGTGTGTGTGTGTGTGTGTGTATGTGTGTTAGTATTGGGGACTGAGCCCAAAGTCTTTGAGTTACATCCTTAATCCATTTTTATTTTTTATATTCAGACAGGGTCTTGCCAAGTTGCCCAGCCTGGGTTTGAACTTTTCTGCCTTAGCCTCCCGGAAAGCTGGAATTACAGGCCTGTGACACTGCAGTTCATGGAAGCTCTGTTCATTTGGTCTAATCATTTTTTTCTCCATGATATTCAAGTCATATGGTGTCTATTAATCTTTCTTCAAGCTCATGGACTCTTTTCTCCTTTATTTCTTATTGTGAAAGTCTTTTTTGTGTGTGTGTTCGTTATGTTCAATCTTGTTTTGTGTTTATGAGACACATTTGCAAGATGATTTGTACTTTTGATCCAGTCATTTGTGGTTCCTAAGAGAGGAAACACAAATATGACACTTTAGGAGAGACTGGGCATCTGGCCAGCTCCTGGAGAGAGACAGTGGGCTGGCCAGAAGGGCCAGGCTTAATTAGAGAGCACTTTTAAACCAGCGAGGACAAAAAGGACCTTAGATCAAACAGGAATCAGTGTGACAATCGACCAACCATTTGTGGCTGTTGAGAGGGCAGTTGCAGACGCATCCTGGTGTCTTTCTGCCAGTGAACTGCTGTGGGTGAGTGAAATCTTGTGAGGAAACTAAAGGGAAAAGAAGAAATGCAGTGGACCATGGTGTTACCCGGCAGCAAACCTGGATAGTAATAAACCCCGGAGCTTTTGTTAGGTAGAAGGCTCCCTCGGGATGCTCTTTGCACTTGACGTCTGCAGTCAATCGTAGAAGACAAGTCTGCGTGACATCTGCCTAACCAAGCCACGAACGATCAAACTTCAACACCACCTGTAATGGGACCTACATCAATTTTACCAGCACCGCCACCATCACCACCATGAAGTACAAGGAGAGATAAACAATATCATCTACATCATATTCTTATTGAAAAACCTTTAGCGTGAAACGAAGCATGAGAAAACAACTTGAAGCGTTCGAATTCTGCAAAACAGCTTGTCTAGACTCCTCGATAATGTCAGTGGTGATTAAGACAAAAGTGAGGGGGACTATCCTAGATTAAAATTGACATTGCAAATAATTGCAATATGCGTTTCTTAATCACATTCTAGATACTTAAAACACTTTAGCTGTGCAGTATACCCCCTCAAAGCTGCAGTTCAGAGTTTGCAGCGTCAGTCATTTATGAAATTTTCCTTAGAACTTAACTAATAATTGCTAGCAGAAACCCGGCAGTTTCACAGAAACTACGAATATCCTCCTCAATTGTTTTTCGATGGGAGATTTTTAAGGAGCCAATCCAAGAGCGTTATTCAGTTCTGCATGCTGCTGATTGGCTGCTGCCCTATTGGCAGCTGCACCGACGCTCTCACATCCAAACAGGTGCTGTACCGCGTGCAGCTATCTTAAGTGTTCTTGGCTTTGTTCTTCTTACAGCCCTGAGATCCTTAAGATGCCGCCAAAATTCCCGGTACCTTTTAAGCCTTTATTAATACAGTATTTTATTAAATTAAGTTACATAACTGCAGGAGACATAGCATCTTTAGGGTTTCAACTATAAAAATAGGCCTTACAGGCATTTTTATGACCATGTCTGAAATTCACGATTTTTCACAATTCGTGGGTGATCTAGGAACATAACCTCCGCGAATTTCAGGGTCCCCTGGAGTCAAGTTTGGAAAACTTGAATATGGACTACATGTTTGACCATAGTTTAAATCAATATCAAACTTCCCCAGAGTGATTAGCACCATGGTTATGTAGGAGACTGTCCTTTTCACAGGCAACACATAGTATTTACAACATATTCTCAAACGGTTAAATAAAATTAGAAGATATACATGGAGTTATTTATACACATTTAAGTATATGTAAATGAATATATGTATATCTTTGTGTGTCTTTCTGTGTGTGTCTGGAGGGGATAGAGTGAAAATGTACAAAATCTTAAAATTGGTGAATTTAGTTGAAGACTATATGGGTGTTTGTTGTACTATTTTTAATTTTTAATTGACACATTATGTATAGAAAAGTATGTGGATTGCAAATGCACACCACCATACAGTCTTTTTCTACAAGACAAATATTTTTAAAATAAGATTTTGGGGAAAAGAAAGTAGTTATCAGAGATTAGGTTATATGTACTCTGAGTTAGTTGCTAATATCAAAGTGAGCAGCCTCTAAAACTAAACTCTATTGCTCCCAGATGCCTCTTCTACTTGGGGCTGATCTCTGAGGTGATGGCAAACTTCTGTGGAATAAATTTTGTATCCCACACTGCAGCCCTCCTGGGTCTTGTCAGACCGTCCTGGTGTGGACACAGGAGAGTCTTGGTGGTGCGGAGGAGGAAAACCTAGATTTGCTCACAGGCTTGGAGATTTTCCAAACCGAGAGCAGGCTTGTTCCTCCTCCGCGCCACTGCCCTGCTGTTGGGAAGGGGTTGGCAAATGCGCGGAGGCCAAGGACTTTAAAAGCAACTCTGGCTCTTTCCTTTTGAAGATTCTAATGAGTGAAGCTCCCTGACGGACTGAGATGACTGGGTGTGGAGTCAGCCTGCTGGAAAGGACTCCCAATAGATCCCTCTTCTTCCCCCAAGCTCTGTGCACCAGCCAGGAGAAGTTGGATCTGGGATCAGAAAGCCAATAACCTCAGTCTTCCCCCAAAGGTAGACCTCCACCCGACTGGTTGGTGTGGAAGACTGAGGGGGCATCGGAGTCTCCTCAGGCAGAGCCCTCCTTCCCCTCTGCAGCCAGCACCGGGCCCCTCTGGCTGAGGGAGCCCCAGAATTCTTGGCCCAACCTGGTGGGAAGTCCTGGAAGAAAACAGGCTTCCTGTGAAGTTGACTGTGGGGGTGGCTACTGTGATTAGCTGGGACATTACAAACTGATATAGACCTATTTATCTTCGAAGCTGGAAAGGCAACTTTTTGTACAGCAGGGCTCAAAGGCACTTTCAAAAGGCAAAGTAACATTATCAGTCTGTCCCTCATCTGCAATCACAGGGGCCTGGCACACAACTCAAGAATGCCTTCTGGTGCTGGCTTCCCTTTCTTCTCCCGCCCCACCTCTCCATGCTCTGCCCACCCTCCTGAGAAGCAGCAGAAATGCTGACCACAGGCAACGAAGGGGACAGGAAGGCGGGTCTCAAAGCACCTTGGCCTGCTTAGTAACTTGGCTTCTTCCTCTTGGGCCCTCCCTCTTTCTTTCCTCCCCTCAGTGAATAGTAATAGGGTTCAAATACTGCACAGAACGCTCTAGTTCTATTTTAAAAAACCCTGACTTCCAATAAGTCTTCTCTATAAAGCGACCCACGTGAAGGTTTATGCATTTCCCTGTCCACTGGGTTTTGCGCCAGGCCTCTGATCCAGGACACACATTTTAAGCGAAATCACACATATTAATCAAAGCATGTTTGCATAGCCAGTTCCATCTGGAAAAGCCAGTCCCGCTACACAAAGAATGTTTTTCCTTTAATTCCAAAGTCATGAAGTATTTGGAGCTCAGCAGCCTAGGGATGTGAATTATGCACTCAGCTTCATTATTTTAATTGTTTATCTAGAACGTCTTTATTACAATATATAAATATACAATTAGAATTGATCCAACAGTCCATCCCAAACAACCTGAAATTGTGTAATTTTACTCTTGGCCGTGTCCCCATCGCACTGTCTGGAGAGAGTTTGGTGTTTACTGGGGAAAGAATATCAATTAGAGTGAAATGTTCTCAAAAGCTTTATCCACTTGGCTTGGAGCCAACTAGCACAGAGGCACGAAGCTCCCCCGTCCTGCTAACATCATGGTTTCATTTTAAAGCCAGGCACGACATCCTGGAATCAATTTCAACACCCTGTTGGATGTTTTGCTGTCGTACAGCCTGGCAGCACAATGGCAGGAAGACGTCCAAAGGCAGGTCCCCAGCTCCCTACTCTGCCCGCGTTTCCACAGCCGCCTCCCCGGCCTGCACCTGCAGACAGGAGTACCCAGCCAAGGTCCCCGCATGTCACACCAAGAGTTTGCTGTGTCCCGGTCAGGAAGGCCCTCTGGTGTGCATGAGACTGATGTTCAGATGGCCCCAAGCTCAACTCCACATCCTCTTTCCAGAGGAGGTGAAAGGCCCAAAGTACTGTATTTCACATTCTCTGCATATTTTCACTTCCTGACAGCCATTCTTCTTGGAGCTGGAAGGAAGCCTGACTCAGCCCCGCTCTGAGGCCCTGTGAGATCCCAAGGCTCAAGTCAAAGGCAGGGTGGGCCTGGCAGCACCCTGAGTCCAGAGAGCTGGGGGGTCTTTCCTGATCTTCCTCAGCTCGGGGCCTGGGGGGCAGGCAGGGAGGAAAAGTGGGAAACGTTGGACAAAGACTAATTGAAAGCCAAGGTCATTGCTGTAGTATAGTCATTCTTTCCTGGAAAGAGAGTTTCTGTGCTTAACCTCAGGGCCTCTGATTTCCAGGACGTGGCTGGCTCCTTAGGGCTCCCCGGGGCCTGCTTACTTACTGGGCTTCCAGGCCCAGGGATGGAAGGATGGGAAGAGACGTGACTCCAGGGGGACACGGAGAGAAACCAACAGCAAAGCCAAAGCTTTTAAAATGCTGCCCACATGCGTCTTCCAGTAGAAGTTATAATCAGTTAAACACAGGCCATGTTTTTATTGCCTGACACAACTTTAAAGTGTATTTCATGAAGTTTCTGACTATTTTATTTTCCCCAAAAGAGTATCATTTGGAGACTGCCCAAAACAGTAAAGCCAAGAGAGCAGATCTGTAAATGCAGAAAACTTAATTTAACCTTTTGCAAACCCAAATCTGAACATGCCCAAATGAGTGCATGATCTTCCTTCAAGTCCTCCACAGTGAGGGGACAAGTCTCTGCTGGGAATCTTTCCCAGTCCCTCCCACACAGTGTCAGATTTATCTGATCTAGGCGGGCTGTGTTGAAGTGCAACGCCTTGGATTGCTTGGCAATGGTCAATGATCTGGGAAGCAGGGTCCCCCTGGTGTGCGTGAGGACAGCATTGGGCAAATGGCGCTGGGCAGCATGCAGGATGGGGTGGAGGCCGGGTGACCTCTATGGGTTGTCCAATAAGATTAGGGGTCAAGAGTCTCCCCACAAGAAGGCCTTTTGGGAAGGTCCTCCCTCCCAATCAATCTCTGCAGCTCCCTCTGGGGACAGAGGGGCACATTTGTGCTGTGAGGGCCCCAGAGGACCAAGGGAAGAAAAAAGGAAACAGAGATGTGTTCCATAAAAGGAAGAGCATCTTATCAGGGGGCCTCTGGAAGCAGCAGATTCCCGACCTTGGCACAGGGCTGGCTCATGCTGGATGGCTGCTTCTGGGAAGGTGGGGACAGCGTCCTGCACTGTGCAAGTGGCAAACCCTGCTGGAGTCTCCAGTAAGCGCTGACTCAGAGAGAGGCTCCTTGCCCGGAAGGAGGGGCTCTGGCGTCAGCATTCTGAGTTCCCAGCAAAGGGGCACTGGAGAAAGGACATTGCACGAAGCACCGTAACTTCCTGATGGTGGGACATAAGTGACTGGACTTCATGTCCCTCTTAGAGAGGGGCAGTGTTTAACAGGTGAATGAATGGGGAAAGGACTAATGAATGAACACCGATCTGCTCTGTGAGGAGGGTGATGGGGTCCTCTGCACCCCGATCACACGGGACAAGCAGAGGTGTGGTAGAAGAAGCTAGGTGCGCATGTGAGGCAAGCTTAGGAAAGTCCTTAGATATCAGGTGGCAGAACTGGCTCTCAGTCTAGCAAGCTGGCACACGCCACCCTCAGCACAGGAAGCAGTCAGCCCAGACTCCCGTCTCCCAGGAAGACCTGCCCTCAAATGTCTTCAGACAGCCCAGTTAGCCCCCGGCTCCCTCTACATCCCCCAAGGTCACATCCAGAGGTCTTCTTGCTTGGGATGGCAGCGAAGTGATCTATTACAGTCTTTTCAAGACTTCGTCCTTGAGGAGAAAAGAGTCTTAATCTGGGTTGGGACCCACTAAAGAGCACCACTGTTTCTCCAGTCTCTCTGGGATGGAGGCGGAGGCAGCTGGTATTAGACTGACGTTCCCTTCCGGAGGGCACGTCCTCTGCCAGGGAACACATTTCCCAGCATCCGTCACCTCTAGGTAGGAACACGTGATTGTTTTTCACCAATGAGATAATGTAGAACCAGTATGTTTCCCTCGCATGTCATCATGGTTGAGACATAAGTTTAACTTCTCCATGGTTTCTCTTTTTTATTTTATTTTTTATGCAGTACACGATGTTTACATTCCTTGTGTGGAGTTGCTACATGTACATGACTCATTTTAATTCCTTTTTTCACTCCCTTTCCCTCCCCTCCCTCCATCCCTTGATCCCTTTCCCATTAGAGAAGTATCTCTCTCTCTACTTCCTATTATGTATCTTTTATTTTACTCTTTGCTTATAATTTGGGTTTCTTATATAAGAGAAACCTTGGGTTATTCAGGCTTGTGTGTTTGATTTATTTCACTTAACATTATGGCCTCATGGTGCATCCATTTTCCTACAAATGCCTTGAGCTGATCCTTCTTTATGGCAGAGTAGTACTCCAGTGTGTATAAATACCACATTTTCTTTACTCATTCATCTGCTGATGGACATACAAGCTGCTTTCAAGATTCAGCTATTATGAGTTATTGTACTGTAACATGGGTGTGCATAGATTACTGTAATGTGATGTCTTTAACTCTTTCAGGAAGATACCTAGAAGGGGAATAGCTGGGTCAAATGGAATTCTCAGTATTAAGTTTTTGAGGACTCTCCATATTGATTTCCATAATGGTTGGCTCTAGTTTACATTTGCCCCAGTGAGGTGGAAAGAGCCTCCCCTGAGGTCTCTTTTGTCATCCACCAGCTGAAGAAGAGGATGCTGAGACTCTAATAGAAGGAAGAGCTGAAGACAGAGCACTAGGAGAGAAGATTTTGAACATCCGCAACACAGAGAAATGAAAGATGTCTGATTTGATGGATATGCCAGCTACCATGATCTGATCATCACTCATTGTGTACATGTATTGAAATGTCATACCATACCCCATAAATATGTGTTGGTTAAAAATGAGTGAGAAATAAATGTCTCTCTCTCCTGGGTTGAGGTGCTGGGAATTTGAAGATGTTTATCACAGGATGTATATTACCCCAGGTCACAGAGAGGCCTTTGGAATCAGAGACCCAAGAATGGAGTCTAGATGAAGGAGCTCCTAGAAAGGTCCAGCATAAAAGAAGGTGCCTGGCCAACACTTGATGCATAAATTAATCAAAGTTCTCTGGGCCCTCGCACTTCGAACCTGAGTAGCCAGCAACATCTCTGTTTCCTGGTTTCCCCAGAGCCACAGGTGACCAGGACACTGAATTCTCCTGGCTGCCCAACCACAAGCCCACAGGACAGTGTGGGGTAAGTGCCACCAAAGAACAGCTTGGCCCTTTTGCAGTTTCAGGCCACTGCCGTGGTACAGGTGGCCCCAACTTACAACTGCTTACTTACAATTTTTCTACTTTCTGATGGTGCAAAAGCAGTCCACATTCAGTGGAATCCATACTTTGAATTTTGAATTTTGATCTTCTCCAGATCTAGCAATAAGTGATCCAAAGCCCAGTTCCCAGTCAGCTGTGGGACCATCAGGGGAAACCCTAAGACCCTTTAGTAGAATGTTGCTAAGCTATTAACCTATGAGGTTTGGTAGGTTGAGAATTTATTGGTCTTTTTTTTTTTTTTTTTGAGGCAGGGTCTCACTATGTAGCTCAGGCTGACCTTGAACTCACCGTGGAGCCCAAACTGGCCTCAAACTCAAGGCGATCTTCCTGCCTCAATCTCGTAAGTGCTGGGATTACAGATGTGCGCCACCACGTCTGGGCTATTTCACGCTTATGTAGTTAGCCCAAAACCAGACATTTTGCAGAGTCCAAAGGTTCCTGAGCATAGATATAAACATCCATGAATATGTGCCCGCTGGACATTCATCAGATGCAGCAACCTGTTGAGTCTGTCTCCAAACTGCCAGAATGGTATAAAGAGAAGCTCCCAGCACCAGCCCTGTGTGCCAAGTGACACAGCGCGTTGGTGAAAGGCTCCCCTCGGGACAGCTGGGGAAGGCCACGGGCGATTCTCTTTCCCACATTCTGAGGGTTCTCAAAGGCGGCCTGTTGGGGCAGGAACACAGAGGCCCATCTGACTTCGGGGCAATGCGAAGACCAATTTAGCCGAATGACTCCCCAAATGACTCCCAGACTATTAAGAAATCCACCTTCCAAACAACAGGTTGTGTCTGGGAAACCACACGAAACTACAGGGATTCGGCCAACTTCCCCACCTGCCTTTCTGGGAGGGCACAGGGGACGTGGGAACTTTGACAAGTGCCCTGGGAGGCTCCAAATCCTTAAGTAAGCTGGCGCTGAACGGCTCAGGACTCGATGCCTGGCTCCCTGTAACAGCGCAGCTCTCACAGTGAAGTCCCTCAGTGCTGCTTTGAGTCAGCAGAAGCCGTGACCTTGGGGAAAATTAATTTTAAGTAATTGCTAAAAAGTTCTCTCCATTTTTTTGAATAAGGTCACATTAACTTCTTTTCCAGCTAAATGGTAATTTCTGCTCCAGGTTTTTAGAAAAGTCTTTTTTGGAGTTCTGTGCTTGTAAAGCAAATATTAGCAATCTCCAGCTTGTCATGCTCTCGCCTGCAGATCATGGGAGTCAGGAAATGAAACAAAGTGACCTCCTGATGAGAATAACAGGTACCTCCAGGTCCACACTCCCAACCCAGCTCCGGAGGAACTGGCTATGAGGGAAGACTAGATTTCTGTCGATGACCTGTTGTTTTTTGTTTGTTTGTTTGTTTGAAACAGCGTCTCACTATGTAGTTCAGGCTGGCTTTGAACCCATTATGTAGCTAAGGCTGGCCTCGAATTTGTGGCAACCCTCCTACCTCAGCCTCCCAAGTGTTGAGATTACAGGCGTGCACCACCAAGCCTGGCTCCCCTCATTTTCTTATCCGCCTTGATCTAACCTCAGAATTTTACATGGACGCAGAGCCTCCCAGGAATCTTTAAATCTCTAAATACTAAGTCCCAATCAATTTCATCTAAGAAGAAAATTCAACGCTTTTACCTTCTGGGAAGCCAGACTATCAACATAGCTGAAAAAAGAAAAAAGATGGATTCAAACAGGTCTTGGTTCAAGTCCTGGCTCTGTCATTAACCAGCTGCTGTGACTTTGGACACTTTGGTCCTGGCTCTCTGATTCTGATTTCCTAGGGTGCTTCTGCTGGAGTAAGGAGAGTCGGTTGGGAAAGAAGTAGAGACCTGCCCTTCCCATCTGGCCTGGCCTGGGGAGGGAGTGAGTTCTCTATCCATGGAGGCATACAAGGAGAAGCCTGACTGCCACCTGCAAGGAATACAGTAGAAAAGATCCAGATGTCAACAGAGTTCCAACTACAAGCTTGGGATCACTTCTAACCCCAGTCACCCATAATTCCCAAGCACTGAACTCTCCAAGACTCAGTCTTTGTTGTGGGAAGGAAGTAGCCACAGAGGAAAACTGTGAGTCAGTCAGTCGGTGCCTCTTTGTCCATCTGGGCAGAGGAAACACAACCAGGCTCAAGCAGATCTGGCTCCTAGAGAGGCGGGAGGCCGGAACAGGACCCGGTGAGATGCTCTGCCAGATGAGCTGCTGTCTGTCGCCAGTGCACTGGGCTGCCCTACCCAGGAACCCACAGGGAAATTGAGACCTGGATTAGGACGTCGGGAAGGAGAGCCAGCAGCCCACCTGGCAGTGAGAAGCCGGGTAATCGGTGATTGTCATGTGAGCCCTGCAGGCGACAGGGACTTTCATCCCTAGGGCCCATTCCTCCCTGGAAGTGCCGATGTTTGGACTTCCTCATTTTATTGCCCAATTTGGTTTCTCATAAGGAATTGAGCACTGAGTCCTGGGAGACAGGGGGTGGACCTGTTGCCGGGGTGATGTCAGCAGGTGGAAGAAGCTGAGGCCTCCCCATTTAGCATCCCGTCCTGACACACCCTCGGGGGATCTCAGATGCACGGGGCCTGTGCCTAGCTTTGCCCATGCTGCTGGTGCAGCTGTGTCCCAGCCCCTCTGCCCCTGACCTGCCAGTGCCCTTCCTGGAATCCTCAGGGCGACTGCTCACCAGCACCCCAGAGTAGCATGTGCATGTGTTTTCCCAACCTCTGGCCAGACAGAAACAGCAGCCTTTGCTCTTTCTCGACAGTTCCGGATTCAGATCCTGCTTAGTATCTGCGTGGTCTTAGACAACTTACTTGGCCCTTCTGCAGCTCAGATTCCTCAACTCTTCTGGGGGATGAGAATAGAAACCATTCGGCGGTGCTGTTGGGAATGTTAAATGCGTCCCTAAACTCTGGAGCCAGCACCAAGCCTGGCACAATGGGCATAGAACGGAGGCTGCTACTGTCATGGCTCCCTCATCACTCACGTCCCCGGGCGTGGCAGGGAGGGACTTCACAAGTGGAGAGAAGAAGATCACTGCCCTGAAGGCGATGGCCAGCTTTCTGCCCTGCTGCTCCTCCTCAGGGCTCCCCCTGATCCTCTACACTAGAAGGAGGCTTAAGGGCCAGCGTCTGCCCAGAAGAGGGACAGTTCAAGGCAACCAGGAAAGCAAAAGACAGGGAAGCCCAGAATTTAGATCTGCTCAGCCCATGGGAGAAGCAGTCACAAAGAGCCTTCGAAGCCGTGTCCCCTCTTGGGAGACACCCTTGGCTTCTCCAGCCACTCCCTCTGCCAAGAGCCAGCCTGGGCCTAGGTGAGATGTAGGCCCTGAGGTCCCGGCTCAGCACAGCCTTTGCAGGGGTTCATGACGACCACAGCGAGGGCTGACTCCCCAGAAGACAGTGTGCCTCCTCCTGCCTCTGCCCTCTGGGAGATGAGGACTCTGAGCCTGCAGGGACAGCACTTCTGGGGCAGCTTCCTGATTTTATTTATTTATTTATTTTTGAATTAGAGCCTCACTATGTAGTTCAGGCTGCCCTCGAACTCTGTGTAGCCCAGTCTGGCCTTGAATTCGCGACGATCAGCCTCCCAAGTGCTGAGACTATAGGTTGGCGTCACCATACCTGGCAGCGCTTTCTGAGTGTTGGTGGGATGCTGAGCCCAGCTTTGCTGGAGGGCACAGAGCAAGAGAGGGAAGATGGGGACAGGCATTCTGCTCCCACAGATCAGCCCAGAAGGGCTGGCAGATGAGCTATGAGTCAGGCTAGGAGTAGGAAATGCCACGCCTAGCAGATGGACACATCACCTCTAACTGCAGAGGTCCCAGGAAGTCCTGTAGAGACGGTGGGATTTGGGGTGGGCAGGGCTGGGATGGAGCGGAAAGTGTCCCAGCTGCACGGGCTGCGTTGGGAAGGAGGGTGCCAGCCAGTGTGTCTGGAGAGCAGGTGACTAGGAGACATCGTGAGAGATGGTCCTCGGTTAATGGGATGTTGGGCTAAACCCCGGGGTCCTCTAGGGGGGTCACAGGGAGAGGCCAGAATGTTTGGGGCCTTAATTAGGGCCATGCAGGGTTCCAATAAATCCTGGGTTGCTGGCTGCTGAAGCGATGACACGGCAGAGCACACTGATAATGGGGACACAGCCCTGCAGGCTCCACGCATAGTGTCCCCTCCTCCTCCCACCCCATACCTTTCCTCCAGCCTGAGGGGCCCTGCCTACCCTAGACCTGGCCCAGGCACCTGAGGCTCTAGGACAGCTGTGCCTGGTCCCCAGGACAGGGAGACTCAGCCCTAACTCGGGTCCTCTTCCTCCATGGTCAAGGCAGATGCATGCGTGTTTTCACAGGCCCCACTTGATGGGTGGCCCCGTTCTCAGATCCAAATCCCTGTCGCCCTGATGATTTTGATCTTCCCCAGGGCCTCGGGGGCCTGCCTGGCATCATGGGACTCTGGGGTCCCAAGGCACGGCTCTTCCAACCTGGGCAGAGGGAGCTGCTTGGAAGCCCGGTAAGCAAGCCTTTCCGATGGCTTCCTTTGGTCCTTGTTTGCTCAGGCAGCATTCAGATTGTGCTGTCCTGTCTGTTCACTGCCTCTAGCCACCTGCAGGGCTCTTGGCAGTGACTGGTGTCACCCACAGTCCACACTCGCTGCTGGCTCAGAGGGGCTGAGTCCAGAGATGGGTCATGATAGTGGCAGTCACTGAAGGTGCCCCGGGCCCTGTGCCCGAGCTCAGGGGGACTGGGGAGGCTGCTCTGGGCCCAGCAGAAGTGGGGCTCAGTTTAATTCCAGGTAATTCAGTTTAAGGTTTTATTGAGCGCCTATCACAACCAGGTCCCAGTAGATCTGGCCACAACAGGATGACAAGGAGCAGCTCTGAGGAGAGACGGGAACAGAGGGGCGACGGCCTGAGGCTGTGCACACACCACACCCGTTGCCACCCCTCACCTAGTTGACTTCCCTGCTCCTCCCTGGGCTTTGCCTGAGAGGTTTCCTGCATGCTGTGACTCAGGTGGCTGTGCGGTTCTGTTCTCTTGGGCCCCTCTTCAGCAGCCCTCATCACTGAAAAAGGCAGTTTCCCAGGTGAGCATCTCACTAGTGTGTGTCACGCCTGCTGGCCTCCGCGAGGGCAGGACCGGGGCCCGTTTCCTTCACCACGCTGTGCTGAATGCCAGTGAAAACCTGCACAAATGCACATAAAACACAAAGCTGGGGGTCGTGGTAATGCCTGTAAGGGCAGGCCTGTAATCCCAGCACTCGGGAGGCTGAAGCAGGAGGATCACTGGGAGTTGAGGGCCAGCCTGGGCTACATAGTGAGACTCCGTCTCCAAAAAAAGGAGAAAGAGAGAGAAAAGAAAAGCCATGAGGACAAGGCAAGGTCGCGGCTGGAGTTTTGCAGAGGAAAGCCAGGGGCATGGAGAAGGCTGGGCTTGGCTAGACGGAAGGCAGGAGAGGCGAGCTGGAGGAGCCGGCAGACTGTGGGGGCAGCAGGTTCTGGGTTCGTCTGGAGTGGAGGAAATGAGCGTGCTGAGGATGAGGAGACTGGGGCTCACGGGCCTCAGATGGTGGCTAGAGGTCAGGGTTGGCAGGGTGGCAATGGGGTGGCGCTGCCGGCCCAGGAGGAGCAGCTGGAGCTTGTGAGAGTAGCCCAGAGGAACGAAGCAGATGTGGCTGCGGGACCCAGGGGAGAGCCGGGGGAGAAAGGGGCCGTGGTGTTCAGCCAAGGAAAATGATGAGGTCCCTGCCTCATCTTGCTGTGTGACCCCCTGGAGCTTGGGCAGGGCAGCCCCTCTGTGACATCTCACTCCCAGTGGGCTGCAATAAACTGCGTCCTCCCTCCCTGGGGAGGAGGCGTCTGCCAGGATCTCATATGGCAGGTGCTGGACGGCAGCGGTGTGCTGCGGGTGGCTGGATGTTCCTTGCCTGGCCCCCACCCTTGTCCCCCACCCTGCGCCTTGGCAGGAGACGCCTCGGTTCCTCGGATCGCAGGCCTGGCTGACTCACCTTTGGGTTCCACTGGGTTGGCGGTGGCTGTGTGGTAATAAAAACCTTATCAGGTCTTTGTCTGGGCTGCTGGCACAGAGCTCCTAAACGCCCTTGGAGTTTCCTGAGTGATAAGGAGTCTTGTTATTCATAAGGAGCCCTGGACCTCACCTGAGTTCATGCTAATGAGGTGACTCAGGGTGGGGCCTCACAGTTTCCCATGGGATGGGAACACAGGGCGGGAACCTTCCTTCAGTCCCTGCCCAACATCCTCGGGAAGGGAGCAGGGCTGGCGACAGGATCATAAAGGACTGGGGCTGGGGAGGTGGCCCTGGGAAGACGATGTTCCAGAGAAGGCAAGGAAGTCACGTGCCAACCACCCCCCGAGACACTAGTCCCCCCCCCACACCCTGAGACACTAGTCCCACACACACACACTCTGAGACATTTGTCTCCCACACACACCCTGAGACACTAGTCCCACACACACACCCCGAGACGCTAGTCCCACACACACACCCAGAGACGCTAGTCCCACACACACACCCAGAGACGCTAGTCCCACACACACACCCAGAGACACTAGTCCATCTCTTCCATTTGAAAGTGCCTGGGTTGTCTGCCTTCATCACAAGCCTCTGAATGCAAGTCTTTTCCTGAGTTCTGTGAGTTGCTCTAGTGAATTACTGAACCTAAGCAGGGATTGTGGGGACTCTTGAATTTGTAGCCAACTTGGACAGAAGTGCGGCTAGCCTGGGGACAGCACTGTGACTGTCATCTAAAATTGGAGAGTCTTACGGGATTGAGCCCCATAGTGTGAGGCTTGGCTGACTCCGGGGGTTGGTATCAGAATTGGACTGAAATGTTGGACACTCGGTTGGTGTTAGAGAACCAGAGAAGGCAGAACCGAAGCCCTCAGCTGCAGGTGACCCATGCTCCCACCACACCCAGGACCCCGCCCCATGGCCCTGTCCCGTAGCCGTAGCCTCGCTGAGTTCCTGAGACCGGTTCCCCGCTTTGTCCCTGCTTGCCCCGAGGGCTTCACTGTCTGGTGCTGGTTTCCTTCATTCTCATCCAGGGCAACATGGATTGCAGATCCCACCGCTGGAGTTACTGGTTCAGTCCCACACGGGGCAGGGCCCAGGAATCTGCATTTCCCAACTCCCATCTCACTAATCCCCGTCACGCTAGGATCACAGCAGAGGATGGCAGACTTCTCATGCTAGAAACAAAGGCTAGAGACACAGTTATCAAGTGGGAACCCAGAGTGGACCCTGCTGGCCACTTGGAGGTCACTTCATCTGGTTGCAAGAAGGGCAGTTGCCACACACCGAGTATATGCCAATTTGAGTCCTTTATTAGCCAGTGGTCAAGAGTGGACTCATGCACCAAAAAACTCTCAGCCACTGACACAGCACAGAACGGGGTTTTTACGGGCAGAGAGCGATTCCATCAGCATCACAGGATTGTTATAGAATTGTCAGTTAATATATTTTTCAAGAAAAGCAATTTATCATTGGCGACACTAGGTGCAGGCTATTCTAGCCCACAGAAGGTGGCTTCATGTGGGGCTTGCAGAGAGCTAACAGTTCAGCAAAAGGTCAGGTTCCCACGGAGGCCACCTAACAAGGAAGAGCTAGGATAAAATAGATGCCAGGTTTCCATGGAGGCCATTTAACATGGAAGAGCTAAGATAAGGTGGAGGCACTTTGGCCATCACAGTTACAGGGTGTCCCCCAGTGCTGCAGGTTAGGAGCTCCAAGAAAGGGGACTCTGCAATGGGGCTTCGTGTGCAGGGTGACTAGCAGAGAGTGCCCTGGGGGTTAACACCTATGGGAGGGAGGGACAGTCAGATTGGACACACTGCAGAGAAAGCCCAGTAGCAGCACTGGCTGTTCCCACAGGGGTCTGGAGTCAAATGCCCCACGTCACGGCAGTCCCACTTGGACTCAGAATGCCTGGGCTTTGATCCTGGGCAAGGTGGCTCTTTGCTGCCGAGTGGATTCCTGAGGAGGCCACAGTTGAAGGCTGTCAGCACACAGCCCTCCAGCAGCTGGGCCAACATTGCCTCCTAAGGGGAGAACCAGGTGAGAGCTGCCTGGGTCCACAACCCACACAGCGAGGGAGAGGCGGGGTTGTGCAGAGAAGTCTCCTGCACCCTGCTGTCTGTGTCCTTCTCTTCCTAGGCTTCCTGGTAGATGAGATTCTTAAGAGCTCTTACACCCAGTGGGGTTGTGAGAATAGTTCTTGCTGATGGGCAAGAAAGACCGTAAGTGTAAGGTCAGCCTAGGCAACGGAGCAAGATCTTGTCTCCAAATAAAAAAAAGAGGGCTGGGGATATGGCTCAGAGGTACCAGCATGTACTAGGACCTGGGTTCAATCCCCAGTAACGCAACACAAAACAAAAACTCCCCACGAGCTTCTTCATGATCTCTCTTCCATTCCCTCCCAGTCAGATACCCGAATCCATGGAGGCGTCTAGCGCCCTGACAGATGCTTGAGGCTCTCTGTGGAAGGGGTCTGGGTCCCTGGGTGACACTGTGGAACAAAGCTTGTGTGTCCCCTACCCCTCCTCTGAGACCATCACTACTGTATTGCAACAGGAGAGAGAACAAACTTTTATTTTGCATCAATTGTTTATTCACTGAGCTGTAGCAGCTCTTTGTTTGAGTAATCAGCATTCTTTGACTAATTCAAGAATCTATTCCTTGAAGCGAGGCACTTCCAGTTTAAAAAAAATGAAAATAGAAAGTCAAGCAGAGAAAAAAGAGATACAGCACATTGGGTAAGCAGCGATCTGTGTTATCCTTAGACAGCATATTTTGTAAAAAACGATTGCCTGTGATAGCCTAGAAGTTGCCTATGCTCTGGGATGAAAGAATGGAAAGGAGGGCACAGGAATGTTAATGCTTTAGTGGCTCTACTCAGCCAGCTATTACACAGAAAAGATGAGCTCAGTGAAGAAAAGCTAGCAAGACGAAAGGAAATGCAATAGAGAGAATCAGAAATTCAGGGCCTGCAGTGGTAGGTGTCTCTCAGGAAACGCTCTCCTCACTGGGCCCTTCCTACCGCCCCAGATGAAGTTAATCCCTGTATAAGCAGGCATCTATGAACTGCTGTAACAATCCCCAAGTCTCAGGGGTTGGTTCAATGAAAGTTTCTTTCTCAGTGTTCAATGTCTGAATTTTAAAAGATCTTGAGCAAGGAGG
This sequence comes from Hystrix cristata, assembly GCA_004026905.1. NCBI lineage: Eukaryota > Metazoa > Chordata > Mammalia > Rodentia > Hystricidae > Hystrix > Hystrix cristata. The sequence continues at coordinate 56,466 of PVJO010001971.1, read as the reverse complement.
ATCCAATGATCTCTCTTCTCGGCTAAACACAGTAAATTAGGCCCGAGGCAAAAATCAATTCATGTGCCAAAATGTTATACCCAGGCCCTATAGCCTCGAGGTAGCCACTGTCAGGTTGAGAGGCAGAATGGCAAGATGAAGGAAACCGGAATCAGGCAGAGTTGGGAATGAGGGTGGCAGTGGAGCCTCTTACGTTTTTGAGAGAATCACATTGCCGAAGAAGTCAGGAGGCTGGATTTAAAGGCTGGTGACCATCCCAACATTTCTGAAGTTGCTGGGTGTTGCTGTCAGTGCTGGTGGCCACCAGGTCTCCTCTTGTCCTCTCCTGGGAGAGACAAGGAGAGGAAGGGAACAGTGGGTGGACACAGTGGAGACACTACGCTCTCCTGTCCTGAGTTCGCACTGCCGGAGCACTGTATGAGTCAGCTCAGGCTGCCATAACAACCACCGCAGCCTGGGTGCCTTCAACCACAGACATTTGTTTTCTCAAACTGCTGGAGGTTGGAGTCCAAGGTCAAGGTGTTGGCAGGTTTGGTTTCTTCTGAGAATTCCCTCTTTGGCTTGCAGATGGCCACCTCCTTGCTGGAGGAAGGACTTTCCTCTGTGTGCTCAAGTCCCTGATGCCTCTCTGTATGCCCAAATTTTCTCCTCATAGAAGGACACCATTCCGATCAGATCAGGGCCTACGTGGACTGCCTGTTTGAAAGCTCTTTAAACCCATGTGCAGCCACATTCTGAGTTCCTGGGCGTCAGGGCTTCCACAGGAGAATCTGGGGGACACAGTTCAGCTCATACCAGGCGCATTCCCCAGCACCCTCGCACCTAGGTGGCCACACGATGAGCTCCCACAAATGGATCGTGGGCAGATATAAAATACCCCACTTGCATGACACCTTCCACAGTTCCTGTTCCTTGGCCTCCCAGACTGGCACAGCAAGTCCAGGGAAGACCCAGGAGCTGGGGAAGTCACAGCAGAAGGAGCCCAGGCACAGAAGGGATGTGCCCGGTGCAGCCCTCACCCCAATCTGGCCTGGGCTGCACCTCAGAAAGGCCAGCCCTGAGTTAAAGCCCTGGTACTTGGACAGGGGATGTCACAGCAATTAGCAGAGCCCCACTAACACCCTCAGAGATTCCTTTTATGCCCTGCTGGCCTGTGTGAGGCAGAACTGAGGAATGAGCACATCAATTCCTGGCACGCTGCTTAATAGGTTGTGACTGGAGTCGTACGGGCTCTGGCAGAAACTGCCAAAGACAGAGTGAGGAAACCTGGCACCCATCCTCTCTAACGACGCACTCCAAGCGGCAATTAAAACAAACCCAGCAGCCTTCCTCTTCGCTGGCTGTGGGGAGTACATCTGAGCGCACGTGGCTCCACTGTTTGTCAAGAGAAAAATACCTTAACGTCTTAGACTATCATTTCTAAAAGTTGTAAGAATGCACACGCTATAATGAGCTCCTAGTATCTGAGACTGTTTGCTACCCTCTATTTTTTTTGCTGTTTTGAGACAGGGTCTCGCTCTGCAATTCAGGCGGGCCTTGAACTCCTGGCAATCCTCCTGCATCCATTGGCTGAGGGCCGGGAGCAGGGGCATGTGCCACTTTATCCGCAGCCACCCCAAGCAACTCCAGTGGGGTGTGTTTTCTATAAATGGACATTGTTATTGTTTTAGCACACACACATAAATAAATACACAATATAACCCCCTCTCAAAAAAACCCTCAATGCAGTGAAGGAGAGAACATGGATCTGTGCTAAAGAAAAGGTAAGTAGTTTGACGCCAGTGACCTAGTGGATGGAAGAGGCAGCGCTGGGTAGGGCTGCGTCCCCTGAGCCCCGCAGTCAGACCGTCTGGTTCTGAAGCTCTGCCTGGCACCAGGCAATTGCCTGTGACTTGGGCAAATTATTTCTGCCTTCTGAGCACCAGCTTATTCCTCTGTAACTAGAAGTAGTGATAGTAATTACATCACTCCCGACCTCCAAAAGGTGAAAGTGATGTGGGAGACACAGGAGGTAGGCTGGCCTCACTCACAGACACTAGCGCAGGGTAAACACTTGATCGATGGCACCCATTAGCACCTCCTCCGCTGGACTTCACTTCCGACTCCCCTGATTGAAGCTTTCTCGTTGGTGAGCTGGTTTGCAGCCTCCCATGTCCCCTGCATCCTGTCCCCGCTGCCCACCCTTCCAACCCTGCAGTAACAGTGCTGTGGGCCTTCTGCCCTGATATCAACCAGTCTCTGTTCTGCAAATTTCCCTTCTTCCTTGCTTTCATTTCCACCCACTGAAAACATTTATGAGTTATTTTATTTGTATAAAAAATACTCAGCTTGTGTGTAATCAGTGTTACTTTTCTAGCCTAAGCATTATTCTAAACCATCCCTTGACTTCCTGACGTAATGTTCACTGGTTTTGTGTAGACTGTATATATGATTATTCAATGGACTTTGGATTGCTAGTTTTTACTAGGCTCCACAGTTGTTAGTCCTTGGGAATCTTGAAGAGCAAACGAGTCCACTTTATGTAATAAGCGGATGAGGCAGAGACAGCTTATTCCTCTGCAAACAGGAGAGGCCCCTGCCCCTTCTGCCTCGTCCTGGGGCTCCCAGCCTGCTGCCTGTCATTTGAGGACACTAGAAGAGGAGTCACTGGCCTGCAGGCCTCAGGGGAGTGAAATGTTGGGGAGAGAGCCCACCCTCCCTCCTGCTGTCCCTCGGCCTCTTCTGGCTACAGGTCCTCCCCTGGCCTGGGCAGCGGTCTGGATGCCAAGCCAGGTCCCTAAAAACAGGAGGGCTCTGGGCAAGGTCCCTGCGGAACCTTCAGAGAGGAACTAGCTGCTGCCTCCTCCCTCTCTTATTAGCAACCCCAAGAGGCTGAGCGAGAAAAGCTTTCTGCTGGCATGGTGCCTCTACCTGAATGTGTGTCGCCTGAGCTTCTGCAGCCTCTTTCTCCCTTTCGCTGGTTGCTTGGCGTGGATTCTCACAAGCACAACCCCGCGTCTCAGCTGATTCTCAGCAGAGCCCAGAGAGCAGCACGGGGAAGAAGCCGGGGCATCACATCACATTGGGCACGGCAGAGACTGGAGGCTGTGCTCTGCCCTCAACCTAGGCCAAGGGATGGAGCCCAGTCGCCCACCGCTGCCCACCTCTTCCCCTCTCCCTGCCTTCCAAGAGCAAAGAGCGCTGACCTCGTCCTGACCTGCTATGCAGTGTCGCCCTGCTCCCTGGTGCCCGAAGCCCAAATCCCTGGCTTGTGTGTGCTTGCGAGGGCATGATACCCACCCTCTCTACTCATTAGTTCTTTTCTTCAGTGATTCATTCACTTACTCCACCATCTCCCACGTTCCCTGGGAAGAGACAGTATGCGCTAGACACCAGAAGCCTGGGAATGGGCAGAGCTGCCTACCATTTTGGCCTTCTCGGCTTTCTCTCCACACCCCCCTTTCATGGCTAGCTTGGGGCTTAAGAGCCTTGACTGTCCATCTTTCCACCTAAACCTCCAGGAAGTACCATTCAATGAATTAATGAAAGAGAGGTGTGCTGATAATATGTAGAGTATTGTCAGGCAGTACAAGGGCTGGTACTGAATGTTCCAGCTGAAATTAATACGGAAAAAAATGTTGGGACGGGCAATGAATACATGTTGTTGTTCTCAGCTACTGAGATTGGAAAGGAAATACAATGTGAAAATATTTCAAAACAAGGAGAATTTTAAAGGTGTGCCATGCCAGAGGGGCCATAGCTTATTACAAAGGAATGAGCTAAAGACGTAGTGTGTGGGCCCCAGGTTGGGACGCCTGCCCAGCCACTGTCCCGTGGCCTTGCTGACGAGAACTTTGGACCCGGCGAAGGTTAGTCCCAGCTGTTGTGCAGCTGCAAGGCCCGCGCAGCAGCCCCGGAGCAGGTGCCGCAGGGAGGGGCAAAGAAAGAGCCCTGAGATGGGAGAGAAGGACGCTCAGCATTGTGTTTTCCAGGCACAGGAGGGAAAGAGAGGGCATCACTTCCTCGAGTCTGGCCCATTTCCACAAGGCCTGCTCTGGCACAAATCCGAGAATCGCACAGTGAGAATGGGCACCAGGGAGTCTCTTACAGCATTTGAATCTCTTCTCCGCAATCTTTGGACAAAAAGCGCTAATTTCTGCTCAAGCACATCTAGGCAGGTTGGTCGCTACTTCCCACAGCAGCACAGCCACGGCGGCCACCCAGGGAAAAAGAAAGTATTCAATAAAGGTTTGTACCCTGTTCTTTGTAGCTCCGCCCACCCATGCCTGCTTCGCACAACGCAGCAGCCTGCTCTCTCCCGGGCTGTCCTGCCGGTCCCAATTTCTCCCTCACTCTCCCAAGTTCCTCACCTTCCCCCAGAGGACCCGTGTTCTGCCCCTCGTCATCCACAGTCAGCCCAGCATGCCCCTGTGCCTACCACTGGGCAATGCTCCTGCCCTGCCCTGCCTTGCCCTGCCCTGCCCAGGCGGGAGTGTGCTGCTGTCTGTGCTATGGGCACCTGCACTCCACTGGCAACCTGGCCGCTCCAGGTGGCTCCTCCTTCAGCTCACCCGCATCTGGCTCACCAAGATCACCAGCCTTCTTCAGATACCCTGCCCCTTACTCTGGGTCCTGTCAGGCAGGGCTTTGCAGCTCCCCAGGCGGACCTTCTGGACAGGACAGAGTGAAGGGCCCAGTGGCAGCTCAGTCTGCCCAAGGCAAGATTCAACGCGGAGAGGGAACGGACACTCAGGGAAGCCAGCACCTCTCACCTGGGCCCGGCTGGACACACAGTGGAACAGTGCTCAGCGGGGAATCAGGACACTAAGCAAGGACTCTCTGCCACCACCACAGCCGGACAGGACTGCAGACCAGGCTGAAGCTGTCTGTGGACGGTTGTGAGGTCTATGGTAGAACCAAACCCAAGCTGTGCCCAGAATGAAAAGAAAGGAAACTGGCTCGCCATGGTCCTGTGGTCGGTGGACAGAGCTCCAACCACAGGCTTAGCAGCCCCGCTCCCAGCCCCCAGCTGCGCCCGGGAGAGGCGGCTTGGGAAGCCATTACTGGCTTCACTGCACCCGAAGGTGTTGTGGCGCGCAGGTGGCAGATGAGCTGCTTGGTAGGAGAGGAAGGAGGGCAAGCGTGGAGGACCCACAGGTCAGGCTAGGGGCGTCTGCTCCGTGTGGAATGTTCTTTGCTCCCCTTCACAATGGAAGGGTGCTGGGAGATTCTTTCTACAACAGAGGCTGTCCCAGGCCTGTCAGCAAGAGTGAGCTAGCTGGTCAAGCAGTTAGAGGGGACAAGGGCATGACCAGGAAGGGAGCAGCAGGAAGGAAGGGACGGTGTAGGGTCAGGCAGACGTGGGTTTGAACCCCACCACCTTCAGTTGCTGGCCAAGTTATTTGGCATTAAATCTCAGTGGTTTGTTTGTTTAGTGATGGGAGGGCTGAGCTAGGGCCTTTGCCTTGAGCTATGTCCCCAGCACTTTTTTTACTTTTATTTTGAGACGGGGTCTCACTAAGTCACTAAATTGCCCAGCTGGGCTTGGATTTTCGATCCTCCTCCCTCCCAGAGTGCCGGGCTCATAGGTGTGTACCAGTAAGGCCCCCTTTTCACCCTAGTAAGCCGTAAAACTGTGAGGGGCAAGCCCTTAGTGATGCAATTCCACACATTTCTGTACACCAGTTCTCATTAATTTTTAGGAAGACAAAGAGAGGAAGGAGAAGGGAGAGAACAAGGAAGCAGTAGCACAGGACAGGAAGCCCACCTCTGTGCCAGGCATCCAGGGGCCCTGGCTTCCCTGTCCCTGTACCCTGCATGGGGACCAGGGAGGAGACTTTCCTGCACTGGTTCATTCCCAACCTTCACTTGAGTTGTATGCAGGCTGCAGAGTCTTGGAAGCGGACAGGGATGGCACCCAGTGGTAAGACAAGATTGCCACCCTCTGGGACACCTACCCTGTCCAGCAGGGGCCACAAGACACACACATCCCCACTGTCGCCTAGGTGAGGCCTCTGGGCAGACCCCAGGGTGGAGCAGGCCACCAGATGTGGGAAGCCGACTCCTGCCCCTGCCCCGGATGACAGGGGCCATGGGTGATTGTTTGTTCTTTACCCAGCCAGGCATGGTAACTATGGAATGGCAGGCTTGTCTGAGCCTTAGTAGAGTGACAGAATTTCCGGAAAACTGAGTAAGAAGGTGCAACCACAGAGCCTGCCGCTTCCACAGATTGTCACACTCACCTTCTGGCCCTTCCAAGCAGGAGATCAGGGTCCCTAGAGCTGTGGAAAGGGGCAGCAAGTGGGGGCTACTTTGCACTACCAGGCTCTGCCCTTTTTTAATTTTTAATTTTGAGACAGGATCTTGCTAAGTTGCCCAGGCTGGGCTTGCCCTTACAATCCTCCTGCCTCAGCCTTCCAGAGTGCCGGACATGGTGCCATTTCTAAAGCCGTGCTCTTGCTGTGAGTCGGGCTTGGGCTAGAGGAAGACACCCATGCCCTGTGGGTCCCCCCAAGCCTCTTGTGGCCATGTGCCCAGGGCTGTCCTGGGGGAGTATGCCCAAATCCAGGGTCTAGCTCCAGGGGGCCGCTGTGATGAGGGTACCATCGCTTTAATGTGTGAAACATGTGTTCCCCAAACCCTCTGTGCCATTGTTGGGGGCTGGAACCTTCAATGGGTGACAAGGTCACGAGGTCATGAGGGCCAGGCTAATATGGAGAGTTGGTCTGTTACGCATGGATGCATTCAGTATAAAAAGAAGCTTGACTTCCTCTTTGCTGTCTGTCTCTGTCTATCTCTGTCTCTTTTTCTCTGTTTCTCTGTCTCTTTCTGTCTCTATCTCTCTCTCTCTTTTCCTCCCTCTCTCTTTCTCTCTTTTTCTCTTTCTTTCTCTTCCGCTGTCAAGGTTTTGCCCCAAATGGCTCCACCACTGGATGCCACCCCTCAGTCTTGGACTCCCCAGCCTCCAGAACCATGAAAAATTAATTCGTGTTAATTATAAATTACCCAGGTTCAGGTGTTCTTTTATTGTGGCACAAAATGGACTAAGACTCATGGCTGAAAGCTTTAGAAGAAAAACACATTTGATCTCCTCCTCCTCCAGCCCTACGAGTACTCGTGATTGGGCTCAGGGTGTGGTGTGCAGGTCCCTCCAGTGGCAGGTCAGTCGTGTCCCCATAGGCAGGGTGGCATGCTGATGTGCAGCTGCCTTTATAAATGGCTCCTGGTCATGGCCCTGGCAGAGCAGTTTCTGCCAGAACGTCTGGGTCGGAGAATCCATCAGGCTAGCGCCATGACGCCTGTGGCTGGGAATTCGTTTTTCTGAAGGAGAGTAGTATTTGAGTGGGGAGACAGATGGAGCAAAGATCGCCCTCCCCAGTGGGGGTGGCATCGTCCAGTCTGCAGGGCCACAGAACAAAGGGGCAGTGAAGGGCAAGTTTGTGCTCTGTCCCTGCAACGTCCATCTTCTCCTATGTCGAACTCCTGGTTCTCCAGCCGCAGAGCCCGGTTTGCATCAGCAGCACCGCCACCCAGCTGGCCTGTGGCTTTGCACTGGAGGTTACTCCCTTGCCCTCGGGCTGAGTCACACCATCAGCTTTCCCAGGTCTCCAGCTTGCAGGTGACATTTAATGGGGCTATCAGTCAATCCGAGTCCTGTACAGACCTTTCGTGTACCCTCATATGTCCTTCGGGTTCTGTGACTATGGTGGGTACCTATTGACAACATGGGATATACTACCCTCCATTCAGGATTTCACTTCTAAGGTCATTTTTGTGTTGGGCCTCAGCCCATCGGGGTGAGTAAATGGCTCGGCTCATGACCAGAAAGCAGAGAGGAGGAGGAAGAAACCAGGGTCTCTCAAGCCCTTGGATGGCAGCCTCCAGTGAGGAAAGGACTCCCCACCAGGCCCCACTTCTTTTTTTTTTTTAATTTTTTTTCCCCCACTTCTTATAGTTCTGCCACCTCCCAGTAGTGCCACCCCAGGACCAAACCTTTAGCACATGGACCTTTCAGGACATCAACACCCGAACAGCCAAAGTGTCCCTCAAATGTCAAGAGGACGTAAGCAGAGTCTAGGAAACACAGTTAAATTTTGAAACCAGGAAAGGGGCAGGGCATGCATAGTTTGGGAACTGTACTTATCCATAAAGGGGTAAACACACCCTAGAGTTTGAAAAGTCTCCAAAGACTGTCCTGTAAAATTACACCTCACCCCCACCGACACACCATCTCCATCCCACACTGAGAGAACCAGTGACCCGGATCTGAGATTTTAATCCTGAGGGAAGCACTGGAGTCAGTGAGAGGACTTTTAAAAAGGCAGCTGGGCCTGGGCATCGACTGCCAGGGAAAGCCAGAGTGCTTTTTTCAAGGTGATGAACCCGCTGGAACAGTATGTCTGAGCCCATGTGATTATGGCCCAAGAACCATAACTGTCAGAACTGCTTGGGAGCTAGTAAGAAATACAGAATCTCAAACCTTGCCCCAGATATCCCAAAACAGCACCCGCATTTAAACAAGATCCCCAGTGATTGAAGTTTGAGGAGAATGGCTTTACGGGAGATGAGAAGGCAGGGTGGCGTATTCATGTAGTGAACACCAGAGCCTGATAGATCTGAACTTGAATTCCAGTTTTGTCACTTAACTAATTCCTAAGTACACTAAATTTGGGGAAGTATGGCATCTTAGTCCATTTTCTATTGCTCTAACAAAATACCTGAGGCATGGTCCTGTACAAAGAATAAAGGTTTATGTATATTACAGTTTTGGAGACCGAAAGTCCCAGATTAGGCAGCCCCATCTGTTTGGCTTCTGGTGAGGTCACTGTGGCAGACGATTATGGTGGGAACACAGGCAGAAGAGATCACGTGGTGAGACAGGAAGCCAGAGAGACTTGGGATACATTCATGGGAGCTAACCAAGGTGCCATGAAAACTATATTAATCCCTTTCAAAGGTTCCCTTCCGTGCTCTAATCACCTTCCATGAGGCCCCACCCTTTAAAGATTCACCCCTTGTCAACATGGTCACTCAAAGAACGGAGCTTCAGGGACACACATAAAGCATCTCCACAGCGCAGCTCCGCACAGCACTGGCCCACGGTAGAGGTTCCACCATGTTAGTCACTTCCTCACCCACATGTCCAAAGTCTCATCCCGTCCCATGCTGTCTCTGCAGCAATCGACTGATCACACTAGCACTTCTTCAATAGTGTCTTCTGGTCTAACTTGTAAACCTTAATATCAAAATGCTCCTGACATGCAGGCTTCTTTGAAGCTGACCCCATATTTGATTCAGAGTCTAAGGGATGCTGTGCATTGTGACTTTCTCCTGTGAACCTGGAGGATCAGTGAGGAACACATTCTCTGCTCTGCTGGCTCCCTGCAAGCTCCCCGGAGACGCCCGAGGATAGACTCTGTGTCAGGTGATGCTGACACCATCCCGCAGCTGCGGCATCTTTTGAAGACACCTTTGATTTGCCACCAATGCACTCTCACTGAGCTCCCCATCCACTTCCTCTGAACTTCCTCATCTGTCTTCACCCTCCCTGGGCTGCTTGGAACTTGGCTCTAAGGCAGGATGTCCATTGGCCTCTGTTTTACAAACGAGGAAGCTGGTGCAGGGGCTAGGACACTTTCTAAAGCAGAAACACACAGGGTCTTGATGAGTTTTGAGTCTTCTTAAGCAGTTCGGTGACCTGAGAAAATGAGAGGAAAGCCCACTCCCGCAGCTGTTCTCCATCAGGACTGGAGCTACTTAACCAGCCAGCGTCCTCTCGCCCATAATTCAGGCACTTTGTGGGTCACCATCTGTAGCTGGTTGTAGCAAATCACCGGGCAACCCTTTCTAGGACAAACTATTGCTCTCTCTCTTTCTTTCTGCTTTCCCCATGCGCTAACTCAGGGCCCCTCTTTCCCCAAAGCTTGTACATTGAGAGCTTGGCTCATCCTTGATAATTGTCCAGGGATCCCAAAGAGTCTATTGCACATGTGTGTGCATCCTTGAGCCCACTTCCTCTTTTTGTGTCTGCAGTATGTGCATACATGTATGTGAGCACCCTAGAACATCTCTGAACATCTATTATGTAGGACCAGAGGGGCTGGCTTAGTGGCAGAAGAGAAACTAGGATAAGTCCTTGTTCCACTATGTGAGAAGGGTGTTTCTAAGATGTTGATGTGTACATGAATCTTTTTGGGAGGGAGGTGGTGTCTTGTAAATGTCATTTTTAAAAAATGTGATACTAGAAATTGAACCCAGGTTCTTCACAGTGACCTACATCCCCAGTGCTTTAAAACAAAATTTTTTTGAGACAGGATCTTGCTAAGTCACTAAGTTGCCCAGGTTGGACTCACATTTGCAGTCCTCCTGCCTCAGCCTCCTAGAGTGCTGGGATTACAGGTTTAGGCCACTGAACCCAGCTTAGACCCTGCATTTTTAAATATGCTCCTTGATGATGCTAGAGTTGCTGGCTTGTGGGCCCCATTTGAGTGGCAAGAGATAAGAATGACCTCTTATCCTGGTGGTGGGGCTGCAGGGACTGGAAAGACACAGAAGTAGCCAGAAGGGATGCTGGCTGCTGGGGAGGAACCCCCAGAAGCCTTGTGTCCTCTCATGATTCTGCCACTATGTGCAATCAATCCACTCAAAAGAGATTCTTACACAGCAGAACATAGCAAGTCGTGGGAAAATGACACGCACATCACATTAAATACCAAGACACTGGATAAAATTCACATCAATTCCTGGCAGCAGGGAGGACAGGGAAAAGAGTTTTCCCTTTACATGATAAGAAATATCTTTCTTAAACCGGACTCAAACGTAACTACAGGCAAGACACTTAGAAACAATCTTCTTAGAGTCAAGGGCAGGCAAGAATGATTTCCCTCACCACTACTAACTAACCTTCTTCTGGAAATTGGGGCCAGACACAGAAACTAGAAGGAAGAAGTATAATTATAGAAAGATAAGAGGAGATATAATTATCATAATCTGAAGATGGTGTCATTGTCTTTCCATAAAATCCAGGACTCATCTGAGAATTTTCAGGATAAATAAGAAAGCTGGGTGAAAAAGTGAAATATAAAAGAAATATGAAGAACAGTAATGTTCTTACATACATATCAGTGATCGGTTGGGAAATATTTTGGGGAAAGTTTTCTTTCACATACAACAACGAAAATAAAACAAAATTATAGAAATTAACTTAAAAATTTATGTGCACAATATCAATAAAATATAAACCTTCCATAATGAGCCCTAAATGAGTTGGAGATGCAACGAGATATTTCATGCTTCTTCATGGGCGATTAACTTGTCCCAGATGGTCAGACCCTATTCCCGGGTTCTGTGCAGGAGGTCTGATGGCCTGCACCATGAGTGCCTGGGTGTACTAGCTGTGGGTTTCAGGTGGTCTGATGACAATGTTTCACAACAGGGCCACTTCGATACCAGTATCTTTGGGAGTTTTTCTTGGCCTGGACCCCCAGACAAGATTCATTCACCTCCTGCCTGGAACATATACAAGGTATATACAGTGAATGTTTAAATTTAAAATTTTTCATCACGGTAAAAGACATATTGCCATGAATCCCTTTTACGACACCCCCCACCCCCACCCCATGCAAGCTCAAGCTTTGATCACACTTATCCCGTCTTTCTTGCCACTTTCTAAAGCAGTTCTGGAAGCTTTCTTTCTTGAGTGTCTTCATAAATTGTGATAAAAAATATAGCCATGGCTGCTGCCAAGTGCCATCCAACAGAAAGGCAGGATGGTAAAATCATGACACTGTCCTCGTCCACCTTACTCCCCGGATCTGGCACTGTGTGACCTCTGGTTCTTCCTGAAGGTCAAAATGACCATGAAAGGTAGACGTTTTCAATCAATTCCTGACGCACAGGCAGCCAGGACAGCATGACTGAAGACATTCATGGAGAGGACCTTCCAAAACTGCTTCAAAAACTGGCAAGGACGGTGGGATAAGTGTGTTTGAAGTAAGGGGGAGGATTTTGAGGGCATTCTTGCCAATGTGTCTTTTAGTGGAACAAAATTTTTAAGTTAAACATTCACTGTATTTTTTAATCCTGCCACATACACCTGAGGCTGAGTTCAGGGAGCCAGGCAGGGGAAGGGGGTGGAGGGTTTCATCATTTACCATCCCAACTCACATAATCCTCCTGTTTCCAATACAGCGCTGCTGCCGTCATCTGGGCCTGGGTTCTGCAGCCTGTTTCTCCTTTTGAGAGACTAAAAGCGCAGCCTTTCCTGGCATCTGGCTGCACGGAGTGGGCAGGGCGATCTTGGGACGTCTGATTGTAACCAATCTTCTTGGTGCCTTTGTGCCCACGTTCCCAGGAACAGGCACCACCGGAATCCCTGGTTGGGGCACTTCTCACTCGCCCTCTCTGCACTGATCTTGAATTCAGGTTCCCTGGGTTGAGCGAATCAGTTACGACTTGCACAGCTGCTTCTCAGCTTCCAAGCGTTGTTGCCTTGGCCCCTTCTCCTGGACTATTTGTCCTTGGACATTTATGCCTTGAAAACAAATCCGATACGTTGTCTTGAATGTTATCAGAGTGGAATCGACTCGGGGACCCAGGTGAAATACACCCCCAGGACTGACTGCATGTATTGCAGGGAGAATCCATTTCTAATGCGAACGAGGCTGGAGAAGGGGAGAGCAGGGGACCCTAGGAAAGGCGAACCTAGTTCAGGCTGTGAGGGTTTTGAGGGAGTGGAACACAAGATTTTCTTTCTCTGAAATGAAATCTTTGAAGAAAGCAAATTTCCTTTGCCAAGCAAGTATTAAGAATATGAAAAGTATGCAAACCCTTTAACCTAATTATCCTACCATCTGAATCTATCCCAAGAACAAATTTAAATCTCAGAAAAACTTCAAGAACAGAGATGTCCATCAAAGTGTAGTTATGTTAACCAACAAAGTGGAGATAATTGAAGTGTCCAACAGTGAGAAACGTTTAAAGAACTCATAATACATCCACATGGTGAAATATGCTGTATAATCATTAAAACCAAGATTTATCAAGAAAAATAAAAACATGGGAAATATTTACATTAAACAAGAAAGCAGGACAAAATTCAATATGCACTATCTTCAGAAATATTTAAAATAATGTTTAAAAAAGTGTTGCCTTGGGGTTGGGGATTTAGCTCACTGGTAGAGCACTTACCTAGCAAGTGCAGGGCCCTGGGTTCGATCCCCAGCACCAACCCCCAAACAAGTGCTGCTTAGAAATGAAAGGACATACTCCAAAATGTTCACAATGAATGAATTTTACTTTTCTTTTTACTTTTCCATGATGAGTATTTTCCTCTTTTAGAATAATAGCATTGAGATATAATTCATATATTATATAGTTCATCCTTTTGAAGTATATAGTTCAATGATTTTTAGTATAGTCACAGTTACGTGAAACCATTGCCACAATTTTAGAACATTTTCATGACCTCAAAAGAAACCCTGTACATTTTAACTGTCATGCTTAACCTCCCAACCTCTCCCACCCCTAGCAATAATAAATCTACTGTCTTTTCATTAAGTTGCTTTTTCCGGGCATTTTATATAAATGGAATCATACAACATGTAGCTTTTTGTGTCTGGCTTATTTCACTTCTTTCAAGGTTTATCCATGCCACGACATGTAATAATACTGCATTCCTTTTACGGCCAGATCATACTCTGTTGTATGGATATACCATGTTCTGTTTACTCGTGGATCAGTTCATGGAAATTTGGGAGACTTCCACCTGTTGACTATTATCAACAATGCTTCTATAAATATTTATTTGCAAGTTTTTGTCCAAAATGACAAACATTTTCATTTCTCTTGGGTATATATCTAGGAGCAAATTGCTAGGTGATACAGTAACTCTGTGTTTACTCTTTGGAAGAACGGCCTGTTTTCCAAAATGGGTGGACCACTTTATCTTCCCCTGCTAGTATTAGGAGGGCTCCAATTTCTCCACATCCTTGCCAACCTTTGTCATTACCTCTCATTTTACTACAGCCACCCTAGCAAGTATGAGATAGTATCTCACTGTGGTTTTGATTTGTTTTCTTCCTGGTGGCTAATGACCTCGAGAATCTTTCATGTGTTTATGGGACACTTGTATCTTATTTGAAGAAACATCTGCTTAGATCCTTTGCCCATTTTTTAAATTGGACTAATTGTCTCCCTATTTGAGTTGCATTTCTTGTTGCTTTGATACTGCTGCTTTTCACTGGACAGTTTTGTAGACATTCTTTTGATCAGTCACCCCAGGACAACTTCTCATACACGCTCCAGGTATGATGATGATAGTGATGACGACGATGATGATGATATTCAAAATGTCGTTCTTCAGGCAGGAACTCATTGTAGAGAATATCTGTCTATTTCATGGGGCAGTTGATGCCCCAGCACCCAGAACCCTTCTCCTATTTGTGAACTCACCACCTTGTGCATCTTTATCAGTCAGCTGATGTGTTTCCAGTCTGCCTCGTGACAGGAAATGAGCGTGTGGTTTAGACTCAGCCCATCACATTGCTGCCGCCCCCAGACCCGAGCCAGGATCCAGGGATGAAAGACAGAAGGGTCAGCAGGACACCTCTCTGCCACGGCAGATGCTGTGGCTGCGGTACAGGGCCCAGGGGTGGTAGCAGGAGCAGCAGAGCTGGCAGTCGTGAGTGCCGTGTCCCAGGGCAGTGGCGGCAGTGGGGCAGCAGGGATGCCAGCTGGGACTCTGTGTCTCCCGGCAGACATGACAACTGCATCCCCCTGGCCTGGTCCTGGATGGTGGTTTGGCTGGGAAATGGAAAGCTGCTTGCTTTTCTGTTCCAGCTCATTTCCCACACTCAGTTCTCTGATTTTCCCAGTGATGTGGTAAAGCATCCAATATTACTAAGTTTCTTTTTGGCTTAAATTAACAATAATTGCTTTCTACCATTGTAACTAAGAAGCTTGACTACCCAAAGATGCCATTTCTTTTCTTTTCTGTTATAATCAACACACACGCAATAGCAATATTGAGACTTTAAGGAGATAACAACAACCCAGGGTTGTGCTAGTCTGAGAGCCAGATCCCAGGCCTCGGCTGATCCCCAGCCAAGCTTGCTAGCTGAAAGCCTCCCACTCAGGCATCAAAGGCTGCATCCTAGACAAAACCTGGGTGAGAGATATTGTTGTACGCTGAAACAATAGCAAGCCAGAGAAGCAAAGGTATGTCTAGTTGAAGGTGGTACAGAGTCCTGACTTGTGAATTCGAAATGCGGCCCTCAGAGCTTCAGGAAGGGGTGAGTTCCACGGCCCAGTGGAAGGAATGTTGGCATTGGCTGGGCACATTACAGGTAGAACTTGTGCATCTTGAGGGACATCTGCTTTCCATACTGACTGGGGTAGCCGGCCTCCAAGGTGGCCCCAGTGATCCTGGCCTCCAGGTAGCCTGGGCTTGTGTGGTCTCTTCCCTCACTGAATCAGGGCTGGTCTGCATAACGAACAGATCACGGCAGAAGTGATGGCACGAGACATCCAAGACTAGATCAGCAAAGATGCTGCAGATCATGCTTGGGAAGCTGGCTGCCGTGCTGTGAAAGTGCTTGAGTGTTCCCACAGCTGGAGAGAAAACCAGGCCCCTCCAGCACCCACTTTCCAGTTTGACAGTGAGCTACCTTGGAAGTGGGTCTGCGGCATCAGGTAGACCTTCTTGCCGCCTGCAGCTCTGGATGGCATCTGATGCAGCTTTGGACAGACCTCAGGCTGGAACTGCCCAGCCAAGCCACTCCCAACCTGCTGACCTAGAGAAGCCATGAGAGCTATTAAATGATTACTGCTGTTTTAAGCCTCTAAGCATTAGGTGATTTGTCATGCAGCAACAGCCAAATAATACACCAACGAATAGTCCTTATACTTACTCTGTTTTGGAAAAACCCAATGAATTCCACTGGCCGAGCAATGCGGACACCAATAACCACTCATTTCACAACTTGTATATTAAGAATATTGTTCTTCCAGTGCGGTGCATTCTTCTGCTCAACGTGAATCTTTTACAATAAATGTTTGATTCATAAATGTGCTGCTAGTGGTATGCTAGGGGTTTTATCTCTTTCTAGAGAAGATGGGATTGTGCAGTGTCCTCTCTGGAGAAACTGGCATTGAGGGATGCTAGGAAAAGAGACTACTCCTGGCAGCTGGGGGCACAGGCCAAGTGTGGAGCCCAGCCTCAGGCTAGGACCTGAGTGTCCCCAGACATCCAGGCAATCATCGCTCTCTCTCCAGGGCCCAGGATCTGCTCCCATCCTAAGACCCGGCAATTTGATAACATCCTTTTAGTCCACCACAGTACACCTTAAACCTGCGCACTGAAAACTCTTACATACTTTACACTAACTGTCATCCCCAGCCTGAACAAATTGCTCCACCCAGAAAAGAACATTTCAGAACCTCTAAACTCTGCCAACACTACATTTAGAAACCTTCAACAATGATTAAGCGTGCCTTATGTTACTCACAAGAAGCTGCGTGGATTGGCAGGCAGAACTGTAATTAACAATTGAGTCCATCAACAAATATGTATCTTGTTTTTAGGAATGGACCAGTTTAGCAATGTTCTAAAAGTGGCAGGCATCCTATTTTGCTCAACAACCACACCCCGTCTACCCTGCTCCATACATGCCTAGCACATTAGGATTGTTTGCAGAATGAACAAATATGACCTCACTTTTTTACATGCCATATTGAGTCTTTCATGCTGACGAGGATGGAATGTGACACATCCTTAGGACTTCTTGCATGATTGTGGATTTTGCCTGAGACTTCTGCCCTAGGACCCCCGCCACCCCACACTCCACCCACAGGGGCTCCCAACCAGCGGTGCAGTTGGGAGGGTTTTGTGTGGCACTGCCTCAGCAGGTGAGTATGGCAGGCTTGTCACGCCCTAGCCCTTCCTGCTACCTGGCTGTCTTTCCCAGACTCAGGTCCTTCACACGTTTACAGAATCTTTGGATTCCCAAGTGCTGAGCCCCTTTCTTCCAAGGAAAGGAGAGACCCTCAGGTTCCTGATTCCTCTGAAGCTGCCAATGGGTCAAAGACAAACATTGCCCCTGTACCTCTGTGAATTCCTCCAGCCAGGTCTCTTGGAAGCTAATCACAAGTCCACAGGAGCCAGGCAGATGCTTCTTACACCACTGGGGAGAATCCGGGCGGAGCCTAAAGGGCCACTCAGGACTGGTTATGCCTCGGCTCCTCCCACAGTGTCGCCTCTCATCTGACTGGGAACACCAGCCCACCTTGTCTCCATCCAGAAGGTGAGTCCAGGCCATGCCAGCAGATACCGGGAGACCAGTTCACCCAGAGCCCATGTGCAGAGCTCAACTTCCAAGCAAATACTTCACTGAACTCGTCTGCTTGGCTGAATGGAATATTCAACAGAAGCATTCAGCATCACAACAGGAGTGTTAGATTTTGGTAACGGACGATGAGATGCATACAAAAGCATATTTCAACTGCAGCAAGTATCGGCTTTTCTAATGGAGTTTTTTAAACCGGAAGTGATACTTTGGGTTGAGATTGTTTAGGCTAGTACTGATTTCTTGCAAATGCTTTGGAATTTGACTTTGGATGAGTAAGGGAGCTCCCAGTCCTTGCCTCTCCAAACCATTCAGAGTTGCCAGCCACACTCAACCACAATCCTGCCTCCTGCCTCCTGTGGGATCTGTCTCTTCAGGGCCGCCTCCTTGGCTGTCCAGGTGGGCCTCGGCAGCAGCTGCATTAGCCCACCTCCACTTCCGAGATGCTGGGCCTTGTCTGCCACCTTCAAGGGGACAAGGCTTGACGGGGATCATGACAGCCTGCCTCTCTTGCCTCCTTCCATTACAGAAGCTGGAAACAGGAAACAGGAACCTGCTTTCTCAGTTGCACTTTCATCTAGGGGCAGATGTGCCACCAAGTCCTGAACACAGCAGACAACTGCACCAAGACCTCGGGGTGGCTGTAGAGGGACAGTGGCAGTGAGAGTGTTCCCTCATGAGTACAAAAAGAGGGTGCCTTGTCTGCAAGAAATGTTAACAAACTTGTGCTGTACAGTTCTATCAACCCCAAAATGTTCCTCTGCCCTTTGTATTCAGCCCCTTGTCCCGCCCCTCACACCCAGCCACCACTGACCTATTTCTGTCCCTATAGTTTTGGCTTCTCCAGAATTCCCTGTGAAGGGAATCATATGGTATGTAGGGAGGCTGCTCTTTCAGCTCTCACCTAGAAGGAATATCAAAGCCACAGTATACAGACAGCAGGGATACCGGAACTAAATTCCTTGAACAAAGACAGAGGTCAGGAAAGGACTCTCCAGCTTAGAAGCAGGATTTGGAAAACTCTGATTCCTGCCCTGAATATTAGGCACAAGACTGGACTGAACTTAACTTGGACTGAAATGGAAGCCATCACCCATCAGATATCTGAACCTCAGGTTTGTGTGACCCAAGGATACAGACGGGTATTCTCATATTGCCAGCATGGGGTGGATGTTCTGAGCCTAAAAACTCACCTAAACGCTTGTCCAGAGATTGTTTATCCTTTGGGGACAGTAGATGTAATGACAATACCACCCCAGAAGAACATGTCCATAATCGAAGTATATGTGGAAACCCACAGAAGACAATTCTTTACCCACAAAGTTACAAAGCACGCAAAGAAATCCAAAGCCATGAGCAACAGTCAGCAGATTCAAGCAAAAAACATAAGTGAGAAGCTAAAAATGATACAGAAGTCTTTAGGGACTTTAAAATAGCCATACTCAAAGTATTCAAAGAAAGTGAAGAAAAAATATAGTAATAAGACAAAAACAGAATATTGGAAAGGATAAATAGAAGGATAGAAAAGTTGCCAAAGAGAAAATCACAGATATGAGCAAAATAGTAATTGATTCTTTAAAATTAATGGTAAGTTAAACAATCCTTAGATAACTGAAGGAGAAATTGGTGCATATTCTGATAGAGATAAGGAAATCACTGAGTGTGATTGTTAATTGTAATCTGTCAACATGACTGGAGTAAGAACCACTCAGCAGATTAGTAGAGTCTGGGTATGTCCCTGGACGATTGCGTGTAGGCCAGCAAATTGAGGGGGGAAGACCACCCCACAGGTGGGTGGCACAAACCAATAGGCTTGTGTCTTAGATGTAGTAAAAAAGGGAAAGAAAAAGAAAATGTTCCCTTTTTGAAGGAGCTCTGGTATTCATCATTGCCTTTGAATGTGGGTCTCCAATTTAGTCTTCCAGTGAAGATGCTTCAGTTTTCCAAAGCAGATTCTTGGGCCTTCTGACACAGACTCTCACCAGAGACTCTGCAGTGAACTTCCAGGCCTCTACCTTCAATTGTCACTGGATCTTCTGACACTGCAGCATGCAGACAACCATTTTTTTATCTTCTGCCTTGATCCTGCAGACAACCACTGTGACTCTTTCACTTCTGATCCTGTATACCTACCTAAAAAATTCCTTTGTACAATTACACATACACTTTATATCCATTCTGTTTTTCCAGAGAACACCAATAAATATATATTTTAGTACCAGACTGATTAATCTAGTGGAGGAAATTTTAAGGCATCTCAACATTCAGGCTGTGGTATGGGTACCACTGGCTTCTTTTAGTCATATCTACAGTGAGAATCAGGACCAAAAAGCAGAGCTGAATAATTTGAAAATTTTTGCTCATGGTCAGAAAAGAAGCACCTGTGAAGTTGGAGCCTGTAAAGTTGAGGCCAGGAAAGCTTTGTTGCTGAAAAGATTAGCATTAAAAAGAAGCTAAGTATTTTGCATCAGGACAATAATAAATATGCTCTGAGGGCATCTCATCTTAGGAGTCAGCAAGATCCCACCTATCATAAACTCAAAGGTGCAAAAGTGAAAGGCTTTGCTTTAAGAAGAGAGCACCAGGGAGCCCTGCTCAAGGAGAGCTGCCTAGGAAATTGGTTCCCTGGGGTTCAGTTCATAGTACTCAGCCTTCTAGGCACTCAGAGGCCTCTGTAGCCATGACCCAAGGAGGCCTGGCTACTGCTCATGAAAGCAGCATATCTTGGCATCATCTATGTGTACTGGTTTTTCAGGCATGCAGAATGCAAGAGTTATGAGGTTGTACAGGCTTCCACCCAGATTTCAAAACAAGGCCTGAGAGGCTAGGTAGTGTGCCTCTGAAAGGGTAGTGCATGAAGCTATAAGTGAACCCAAAAGTGCAGAGGAAACTCTAGGAAGTTGACAATGCCAGGAACATGGATTGTCTGCTGAAGAAAGCCAGTGAGTGGAGCCAGCCCAAGAGAGAAGCCTTGAAGGCTGCAACAGGCAATGACATAGTAGCAAAGCCACTGAAGTCTTTGGAGCTCACATCTTGTCACAGCCTGCACTGGGTGCTGGACTGTATAGGATTTTATATCTGCCTATCTGGGTTTAGGGCTTGCTTTGGTCAAATTCTTTTCTATCCTCTATTTTTCCTTTTTGGATGAGAATGAAGGAGAAACTGGTGCATCTGCTAATAGAGCTAAGGAAATCACAAAGTGTGTGATAGTTAATTGTGATCTGTCAACATGCCTAGAGTAAGAACTACCCAGCAGATTAGTCAAGCCTGGGTATGTCCCTGGATGATTGGTGTGTAGCTCTCCCTGTGCCATTATATATTGGAAGAGGTTAACTTTCTTTTTGATCAGGATCTCACAGTGAAAGGTTTGCCTTGTCTCTTGGCAGAAACTTTGGACTTGGACTTTTCAGTAATGCTGGAATTGTTAACACTTGGATAACTCTTAGAGATGGGCTAAATGCATTTTGCATGAAGAGTTGCACATGAGTCTTTGGGGGGTCAGATGAAATGTTACAGTTGAGATCTAGAATGACCACCAAACCTCTCCTGTACTCAGAGACAAGGCTTTGGGAAGGTGAGCGGACCATGGGGGCACTCTACTCATCAGTGAGTTAATCTGCTGATGAGCTTATAGTGAAATATGCTGTTAGGAGTAGGGCCTGGTTAGAAGAAGGAAGGGTGTATTATCTCCCTCCCGGCTCCTCCCTTCACCCTCTGCTTCCTGGCCACCGTGACATGAGCAGCTCCCCTCTGGCAGACCCTTCCAACATGCCCTTCCAACATGCCCTTCCTGCCATGGAGCTGGCCAACTGTGAGCTGAACACTGGGAGCCAAAATAAACCTCTCCTTTAATTTGTGGGTGTTGGGTATTTTGTCTTGGCAACAAGGAAAGTGACGAAGATGCAAAGATAGGAGACAAAATATGAAAGGGAAATTAAGAGAGATGAATTCATTATGCCAAGAGGCGTTCCAGAAGAAAAGAATTCAGAGACTGGGAAAGAGGCAGTGTAGAAAAGAGATAATGGCTGAGATGGTTTCAGAGATCAGGAAAGACATGTGGCCTTATATTGCAAAAGCACACTAAGCATGAAGCAGGATAAATAGACAGAAATCCACATCTGCAAAGAAAAAAATGATAAATGCTAGTTAAGTATAGATTACCTGCAAAAGAATGGCCATCAGATAAACAGCAGAGGCCTTGCCATCAACACACACCCCATAAAGACTGTGGACTGCCCTTCAGTGTGCTAATGAAAAACCTTCCAGGGGATTATGGCATCGATCCTTTCCCCTCTTCCTCTCTTTCAGTATGTGCAGACAGACAGAATCAGTGTATTTGTAAACAAGCCCTCTTTATTTCAGCACTCACATCTCTCCAACTCCCTTCCACTTGCTCCTCCCTGGCAGGCTGAACAATGGAATCTGTGAAAGTTACCCAACATGGCAGAAAAGGTCTTTGCAAAGAAGATTGAACGAAGGATCTTCAGATGAGGAGGCTCCCAGGTTACCTGGTGAGGCCCTAGTGCAATCTTGTCTCTCCTTAGAATGATGTGGAGGGAGATATGACCATACCCAGAATAGGCTGTGTCAAGATGGATCAGGGAGTCATGGAATGGAGCTGGCCTTGAAGATGGGATGGATAAGGCCACAAGCCAAGAAATTCCACAGCCTCAGAACCTCCAGAGGAGGGTACAACCTGAGGACACCTTGACTTTGGACTTTTGGACTCTGGAACTGTCAGACAGTGTGTTTCTGTTGTTTTATGCCACCCGGTTTATGGCAACATGTTAAAATAGTCACAGGTAACTAATATAACTTCTGTGAATAAAAGCTTATGATTCATGATGCTTACCATAGCCCCAGGCCTGTGCTCAACTTTTTACCCTGGTCCTCTCCCTGGAGCCTCACTGTACTCAGCTGGGGTGGTCAATCTACAGCTGAAAGGCAGGCGTCAGGCAGAGGTAGGTCGACCCCAGAGCCATCTTTCCCCATCTGTCAAGGGAGTGGCCCAGCCGGGACAGCTATCAGCAGGGAGGAAGAAGGGTCTGGCCACTGCTTTGCATGTCAGGACACTAGGGAAGAGTGTTAGAAGTCTGAGCTTAGGAACCTCTCCATCTGCCAGCCCCACCCACCAATTCTGCAGAAAGGAGACAAAACTCATCGGGAACTGAGCAGGACAGATGGGTGGCAATGAGCGGTTGGATGTCACGGAGCCCAGTCTACCAGCCCCAGTTCCAAAAGTCACCCGGAACTGGGATCTTCCCACACACTGGGTTACTCCCTAAAATGAAAGGAAAGGAAGGGGGAAAAAAAAAAGAAGGGAAGAGAAGGGAAAAGAAGAGAAGGGGAGGAGAAGGGAGTAAGGAGATGAGGGGAGAGAGGGAGGGAAGGGAAGGGGAGAGGAGAGGAGAGGAGGAAGAGAAAAAGGAGGAAGAGAACAGCGCAAACCACTCCTCACCCGTGAGCTGCATTCAGCGAAGGACAATTAAATGAGTTCTTGAGGAAGCAGGTGCCTGGTGGCTGGGAGGATGCGAGGTCTAAGGACGCCCATCAGTTCTCAGGAACCAGTTAGCTGCCCTTTGGGACTCTGAGCTCCTCACAGATCCCTTCCCTGGATGAAAAAGGGGGCTATGTGCTCTGATCCCCTCTGCCCACCTGTGCCTGCCCCTGCCCTGCCTTGGGAAATGTCGCATGCTCTGCTGAGCATACAGACTTGTGGCTCCAGGGAGGCCTACGCCACACGACTGCGCAGGCCCTTCTAATACTCACTGGACTTGACAATGGCGCCTGGTACGTCCCACCCATTCCCTGCGCTCCCTGTCCTGAAAGAGCTTGAGATTAGTGAGGGAGGTAAACTCGCACACAGTCCTTCAGTACGGGCAGAAATATGGCCACTTTTGGGGGACAGCAGAGTCTCCCCCCTCCTTGTCTTCTCTCCTCTGCTCCCCTCTTGTCTTAGTTACTTTTCTCTCATTGCTGAGACAAAATACCCAACACCCAAAGTTAAGGGACAAAAAGTTTATTTAGCTCGCAGTTTGTAGAGGCTTCAGTCTACAATCAACTGGGTCCAAGACAGGTGGCATGGCAGACAGGCAGAAGGCAGCAAGGCAAGCAAGAGAGCGGTAGACAAGTATCTTACTGTCCCTTATATTTGATCCAGGCAACCTGCCTTAGGGTGGGTAGCACTCTCACCCTTAATCCTAGCATCAGATCCTTGATCCCAGCAGAACTGTGCCAAACCAGTCAGAGGACTAATTCAGTAATCACACACTCTAGATCAAGCCACCTCTGAAAGAGCCTCACCTATGACAGCCTGAGGCTTTGGGGGGACATCTAGACACAAACCATAACACCTCTCCACACCCTGGAGTCCTGCCTTACCCTGTGTTGCTCTCAGCCCTGGCTGGCCAGTCCCAGTTGACCTGGGTCCCGGGTCCTGGGCTTCACTCTTCTCTGAGTGCCATGGACCTCTGTGCCTTGCTGATATGGATGGCCTTCAAAGTACAATGTAATGAGAACATTAAATATCATTCCTGCAAGGATGGGGCCAGGGGAGGACTGGACAGGGTGGAAAGAGTTCCTTTCTGTCTCCCGGTGAAGAGATTAAGGGACTAAGTGGTCATTCTGGGGAAACTGAGGCCTTGAGTGGCCTGATAACCTGCGCAAATCTTCTGTTGTTGACTGCATCAGAAAGCGGGTGAGGAGGAGGAGGGAGTTTAGGGCACATCCACAGGGCTGGGCCAAGCCTGCCCCACATTGTTCAAGTTCGGTGCTCAGCACCCCTTCCCTGGCTCCATGCGGGACTCCAGGGAGCCTGGAATGGGATCCAGGGAAGACAGCAACCTGTTGGGCTGGGCAGGAGGTGCCCAGGCCACTCTGCCTTCGGCAGTTCCTGCCACACATTACACACACTCTCGTGGGCCCGCTCTGCGGGGAAGAGTGCCAGGCCCTGAGGAGGACACCCAGGTAAGTCAGGCATGACCCTGGCCTCACAGTCCAGAGCCCTGAAGGAAGACATGGCCCAGTCATGAAGTCATTGCCTCTGTGCCCCGACCTGCCCTCTGTGTCCCCTCTGCCTCCAGGGTTCCGGTTTTGCCAGGCATTCCTGTGAGTCGGTGCCACAGTGGGTGCTACAGGGAGCTGTGAGGCCCGTGGCGGGACACAGGCCTGCTCTTTCCTGTTTGCTCACTGTCTGCTTCCTGTGGCCTTCCTGTGTCAGGGCACCATCCCAGCGACTATTCCTCACCCTGGCTGGCCACAGGCATGGCCACACTGTAGCAGCGGCTGTGTTCAGTTTGCAGCTTGAAGACTCAAGTGGAACCAATTGCATCCCTGGCTCCCAAGAGATGCCATCAGCCGCTGGCTGGGGCCCCGGTGATTTAATGAAATTCTCTCTGTTCTTGTCACTGGGTGTTGATACGATACCTTTAGTGGGTGCTTGTTTTTTGAGCTCTCTCACTGGATCCCTCTGACCCTCTTAAGAACACCCCTCATTCACAAAACTCCCCTTCCCATATGCCCCTTTCCAGAAGATTCTATTTAACTATCAGCATCAGCACCCCTGCCCTAACCTGGCCTGGACATGGTGCTGGTCCAGAGGCCGGCACGTGGCCTCAGGTAGCTGAGTAGAGCCTGTGCTTGGGGCCGTGTATATACTCAGGTCTCTTTCTTCGAGGGTCACCATCTGGGTTGACTGAAATGGGGGTGTATGCAGCATGGCCACTCCCATCCCAGGTAACCCTGAGTGGAGGAGAAAATGGTGAAGGCAACTCACAAAGACAGGAACAAGATTGAGTACGAGAGGGAGAGAGCGTGCCTCAATCTAGTCACGGCTGATGTCTACTACATCTGGCTTTCCAATTCTGGAGTCAAAAGTTCCCCTTTGTGTTTATGCAAGTGTGAGTCAGGTTTCTGTCACGTTTAACTTAAAGGAGCCTAACTAACATGGCTGAGGTAACACTCCTCAGACAGAAGTGTCTAGACTCAAGGTGAGTCAACCTTGACTAGTCGGACTTCTTCCCAGGTACAGCAAGCCGCTCTCATGGCCCCTCCACGTGACAGTCATTTCATAAGCACCCGAACTACGAGAGTGCCCTGTCATGGGCCTAGATGCTCTGTCAGCCATGGCCAAGCCAAGAGGAGCAGAATTCAAGATGAAACTAATAGCAAAGGAGCAAAAAAATACAGTCCACCCTGCATGCCAGGGTCCTGAGCACAACACTATCCGTATAGTTTTTTTCTGTGCCCATCTGTGTGAGAAAATATCTTGACAATAAGTGTGCATAACTTTAGGCTTACCTTAATATCACTTATTTTTCTAGTCAAAAATACTGAGTTTCAAATCTTGCTAGGAACTAATATAAAGAATCTCTAAATTTTAATAACTTTTTTAGAGTAAAAGACACGTTGCCATTAATTCCCCTCAAAATCCTCCTCCTTGCTTCAAACATATTTATCTCGTTGTTCTTGCCACTTTCTGAAGCACTGTGCCCTCACCTACCACACTCACTAGGTCTGGCACTGTGCGACTTCTGGCTCTTCCCCGAAAATAAACCTGGAAGGGAAATGTTTTAAATGGATTCAGCCACAATAGTGTAACTAAAGACAGTCACGAAAGAGGACTTCCAGAACGGCTTCAGAAAGTGACAAGAATGACGGGATCAGTGCATTCAAAATGAGGGAGAATATTTTGAGGGGATTCATGGTAATACGCCTTTTAGTATAATAAAAATTTTTAGATTTAGCATTCACTATATATTTTGACCACTCCTTACACACATATTTCTGCCCACCTTTTCTCTTCCTGCGGGAACGGGCCACGAGGATCTTACAAATGATTTAGTTACCCATTTCCCCACCCCCCACCTTCCAGATAAGAACATAAGACTTCTGTGAGTTACAGAGCTGGGAGGAGAGTCCAGGCCTCGTCTCCAAAATGCAGGGGTCAGACTGCACTGAAACTACCCGGAAGGTGGAGGCCTCACAGTGACCACCCTCTGACACTGTCCTGCCACAGTTACTGGAGTCCTCTGGGAGGCACAGGGCAGCTGAGGGCCTGTGACCAAAAGGCCTGGGGGCCCTCCTCTGCAGCCGAGGCCATATATATGGAGTTTCTCCAAACTCAGGAGCTTCCCACAGCTATATTTGAAAATGTTTCTCTGCATCGGAAACTTGAAAAACAAACCCAGGCAAAAGTCATCCTTTTGCCAAGTCCAGCCCAAAGGGAGCAGGCAGCACCATGCAGGAAAATCATCCTGGGCCAGCAATCAAAGCTGAGCTCTAGGCCTGGCCCTCAACAAGCTGGGAAATTCGAGGACATCATTCAATCTGTCTGGGCTTCTGCTTTCCCGTATGTCACCCAGGGGAGGGGGCAGCCCAATTCTCTGCCTGACCTACTACCCAGGGCTCCTGTCTTTAGGTCCTAAGTCCCAGCCCCTTGGTCAGTGCCTCGCTGACTGCCAACTTCCCAGAAGTGCCAAGAAGGGGGCATTTGAGGCCTGGGGTCCCCTAGAGAGACACCGGCATCCAGGCTTCACATACCCCAACTCCTGTCTCTGAACTGGAGAGACAGCAGCTCCCGGGATCGGCCACATCTGTTGGATTCTGCCAACCACACACTGACCACAGGAAAGAATCTGGAGACCAGCACGAGACTCCAAGGACAAGAGGAGCAGAGACTTTCTCTCCTGTGCTGCTGTGAATTCCCTCATGACCTGACTCACCTTTGCTGTGGTTCTCGTTTGAACCTGAGGACTGTGTGCTGTGGTTTGATGTTATCTGTGTCCCCAGAGCTGCATGCTTTGGGAGCTTGGTCCTCAGGGTGGCGTGTTGGGTGGTGGCGTGGAAGCTTTCAGAGGCGGGACCTAGGGGGAGGTCTCTAGGTTATTGGGGGCGCTGTCCTTGGTAGGTAATATCGGTCTGCTGGAGCGGGTATCACAAGAGTATAAAAGCTGGCCTCCTGGTTCAAGATGGGACAACTTTCTACTGCACATGTTCCCATCATACCATGGGGCCCTCATCTGAGTCTGTGCCGTGCCATTTGGACTTTCAGTCTCTGAAACTGTGAGGTAAGTAAATCTATTTCTGTGTAAGTAGCCTGCCTCGGGTATTTCATAGCAATGAAAAATGGACTAGTATACCACAGAAAACCAGGATGTCAGAGCTGCAGAAGAAAGCTCACAGATTTTAGTCTGCTCATTTCCAATTCCACCATGCAGATGAGGAAACTAGAAGCCAGAGGTGGCAGGAGGAGAAAAAGCAGAAAGTCAGTGACAAAGCAGGGACCAGAATTCTGGTGTACACATTGTACACAGTTTTCCAGATCAAATCTCAGCCTCACTTTACTCTAGAAATATGCTCTTGAGAAAGGTGCATAGTCTTTAGCTTCTTCCTCTGTCAGAGTGAGGACAGTAGAAAATTTCTTGGGGTGCTAAGACCTTGAAGTGGGCTAATAAGTGTAAAGTGCTTGGGATAGTGTACAGTGGAATAATACACACTTGTGAGCTCCTATATTAGTTACCTGCATGAATAAAGGTCCTAAACTTTCAGAGTCTTCCTGGAATAGAAGTTTACCATCCTTGTAATGGTCCAGGGGTGGCATTCTTTATTGGGAAGGATTTGTCACATGGTGACCAGGAACTCAGGCTCCTTGGATCCTGTGGTTTCACCTACCCCTAAAACCTAGAAATCCTCTGTTTCCAGTCAAGAGGTTAGAGAGAGAGGGCGGGGAATCCTCTCAGTCCTCAAGCTCAGAGGCTCAGTCCAGAGGCTTCACGCATCATCTCTACTCACATTCCATTGCCGAGAGCCAGTTGCATGGTGGCTGTGTCTGTTACACCAGGAGTTTGGAAATGCAGTGACTTCGTAATTTTGACCTGTGCCCACGGGGAGCTCCTTTCCTGCCCTGGCACTGGGCAGCACACACAACAGACCTGAAGAATTTAAAGGGATGAGACCAGCACAGAGGGCACCGAGGAGTCTGAGAGCAGACCCCAGGCTGGTGCAAATGGCACATTTAGCCTGAGAAGAGACAAGGGTGGTACTGAGAAGTTAAGTTTTCACCCATGGGACAGGATTGAACAGGCCTGGTGTGTCATTGTGCCCTATTTGGAAGCCTAATGGATGGCAATGGTTTAAGGTCATTTTTATTTTGGAAATATAATTCTGTCTGTGTCTCTCTGTCTCTGTCCCTCTCTTGTTCCCTCTCCCCTCGATCTCCCCTCTCTCCATCTCTTTGTCTCTCTCTTTCCCCCACTTTGTTCCTTAAATGAAATGGCACCAGGAGCTCTGATATATAAAAACCTAAGAGAGGTGACACACTCTCAGGCAGTTTAAATCTTCAGTTTTAGTGGAAAACAGTTCAGTTTCGTGGAACTGCAGAAATAGCTCAGGGGAACTGAGCTCCCAGGAACAAAAGCTTTCCCATGTGTTTGCCCAGGAATGTCCTCAAATAACTTCAAAAGCATTACACACATTTTAAGTTGACACCCAAATTTTGTCACTGTGAATTAAATCATTGGCAAAGAGTGTGACTTGTGGCACACTGCAAATATTGTCGTTTTTAAATATAACCATTATATCACTCTTTTGAATGTACCTAATGGAATCTAAATATCCTAACACTTTGATCTGCTATCATCTGTTTTTTAGCTATGGTGAAATACATGGAGCATAAAATTCACCATTTGGGCCATTTTTAAGTATTTGGCTTAATAGCGTTAATTGTACATGACCACTAATCCTGATAAATCAGCTTCATTGGATTAAGAAACGCCTAGCGGATTCATAGAGTGTGCTCCTGGGAGTGTCTGGGTGGGCCATAGCTCCGTGTCCTTGGGTCCTGCACCCAGGCCTAAGTTCCTGTCTGGCTCTTTCTCCTGCTCTGTTCCACAGTCCCCATGAACTAATCACCTGTGCTCTGCCACACCTTTTCACCATGGAGTTTCTGCCTTGGAGCCAGGTGACCATGGACTGAATCTCCTCAAATCATGAGCTAAATTAAACTGCTTCTCTTCTTTAAGTTGTGAGTGTTAAGTATTGTGTCCAGCACACTACATTCACTTTGTTGTGCAACTATGACCACTACCTCCATCTCCAGAACCCTTTCCATCTGGTAAAGCTGAAACTTGGCCAATTGAAACAATAACTCGCCCTTCTCCCCTCTCCCAGCTCCGGGCAATCACCATCCTCCTTTCTGTTGCTATGAATTTGATATTCTGCTTCTGTTTTAAAATGTATAGACAAGCTCTTTAACATACAAATTTCAAATTTTTGCTTTTTCTCTTTGAACTCATTTTCATTCCATTCTTCACGCAGTGCAATGTAATTTTATGCTTGAATATGTTTTTTGGATGACCTTACCATACTCTTCTGTAACAAGAAACATTAATATATATTAAAATCATTTAAATTTTTTTCCAGTACAAGATGTTGACTTCAGGGACTTGAACATGCTCGGCAAATGCTTTAACACTGAGCCACACGCCCGGTCCTTTTCTATTTTTTATTCTGAAACAGGGTTTCAGTAAGTCACCCAGGTTGGCCTTGGACATGAGATCCTCCCATAACAGCATCCCAAGTAGCTGGAATTTCAGGCCTGAACCATCATGCCCAGCTGAATTTTTAATTTTTATGGCTATAGTTCTAAGTATTAAAATATTTTATTCTGGATTGAATTATCATTAAAATTAGCAGTGGTATGCAATTAATGAAAATAAATATATGAAGCTGATAAAACTTCAAAAGCAAACTTTATTACAAATGCCTTTTTAACCAGGATAGATGGGCCTGGCTTTTTCCCAGCTAGGTCATGTGTCAACTGAACATGAGTTCACTGTTCCCATGAGTCAGCACTCATTCAGCACTTATTTTCCTGTTTTTTTAAATAGAGACACTGAGAAACTCTAGTTATGTCAGTAGAAGGGAGCGAACGGAGTTTTGTTCTAGCATCACCATCATTTAATTCTCTCAACTACTCAACTACATGCCTGAAAATCATGTAACAAACTACTGCTCGGTTTTGATGAAAACCAAAAACTAGAAATCATTTGACTTGCAATTTTTTACCCAGTCTCTAGAATTATTCTTATCATCTTTGGAAAGAACCCCAAAAGTTTCTGCTAAGACTTACAAAATGATTATTAATCACATTCTCACCCCAGAGGCACTTGATTTAACCCGTCACTTTCAGACAAGGTTGGGAAATCTAAATTCATGAATTTAATTAAGTGTTTGCCAGCAAAATACACTTAATAAATACTTTAATATTATCACTGACTTGAAGTGTATATTCACAAAACCTAAAAACTGTAAATTTAGTTGGTTCTGTTTATGAAAAATATGTTGTATAATTTAAAGTATTAAACCAGCCCCTATACTGTTAAAGCCATCAAGCTATTTTATATACATTTTGATCCAGTATAATTATTTGAACTCTGGGGTTTGGTTTTGGGGATTAATTAAATAAGAATATGAAATAATTCCACGAATTTCACTGGATATTATGATAAGATTTTTATATATACTTAATGAAAGAGGAAGATAAATTCCACTAAAAAATTTGGCTGACACTTGGCATGTTTTAGATGGGAGGCAGAAAGTATGAAATATTTTACAAGATGAAATAGAATGAAGACCGATTAACTCTGGAATAAATCATTCACGGTATTACTTGACAAAATAACCACTTTACTAATTAATGTGCAAAAATATGAAAGACATTACATTACAGTTTTAGGTATATTTTTAGTTTATTTTGAAGAACACAATAGTGCCAGGAAACATTAGAGTTATAATGGAAGATAGAAGAATGAAAGTTCTTAAACAAAAGTTGTTATTAATTTCACCAGCCTACTCTGCTACATATCTGGATTCAGAATCCCTGTATCTGAAGCGGGACTTCACCCATTAATAGAAATGCACACCTAGGAATGGTGGCACATGTCTGTAATCCCAACACTTGGGAGGCTTCTGTTGTACAGAAGCAGCCTCCTGTATCCCCAGGCCTTCACTTCTCCATTAGCCCTTCATTTGCCACCTAGGTGCCAGCCTCGAGGCGTAGCCCTTCCCTGGGCAGTGCAGCACAGCAAGGTGGGTTCCTGGGGATGGGCGTGAGGACAGGAGAGTGTCTGTGGGTTTGAGGGCTCTCACAGTGGGTGAAAGGGCTCCAAACTGCTTTCTGGTGATGGAGGAGCCACCCAGGAAGTCACTAAAAATCATTGACTCAGATACGTACAATAGCTCAATTTTATGATCTGTAAAATAGAACTCAATAAAGCCGGTAATAAAGACAAAATGAAAGAAAACAAAAACCAAACCTCACCCAGGCTCTACCAGATGGCTTCCCTGCCTGGAGCTGCCTGCTCCCTCCTCCGCCTTCTGTATTAGTCAGCTCTCCTGCACTGTGACAAATGCCTGCACAAATATCTTGGAAGGAGGAAAGGTTTCCTGTGGCCCACAGTTCCACAGGACCCGGTCATGGGCAACTGGCCCTGTTACTTTTGCACCTCTGGTGACAGAGTACATTGTCGCAGGGGTACATGGCAGAAGTCTGTCCATCTTGTGGCTGCAGGGAAGACAAAGGAAGGAAGGGGCTGGAGTCCCAGCAATCCCTTCAAGGCTATGCCCCTGTGGCCTCATAAGGCCCCACCTCTTAAAGGTGCCACCTCTTCCTGGACTGCCCCATGTCCCTGCCCAGGGTCACACAGGGTCCTGAATGAATGGAGGGAGGAGCGGGTGGCCTGCAGGCTGACTCAGCAGGCCTCTCTACTTGGGCTTCCTGAGGGTGCAGGAACTTCTCTGGTCCCTGAGTCCCATCCCATACAGGCCTATTGCACTCACATCCCTAAGCCACCCCATCCGGGGCCCAGTGGGAGGGACATAGCCACCTGCTTTGTGACCCAAAGCTCAAGGGCACCGCTGCCCCAGGCAGAGAAGGAGTTAATCTAGATAAAGCTGGTAAAGTTGTTCACCCCAGTGTTACATAAATACCTACTGCCATAGGATGGGTTACTACGTAGCCAGGCAAAATATTACCACAACCACTTAATGAATGGAAAAAAAAATCTTAGTAAGCCACAAAGGTAGATTACAAAATGTACATAGTATGTATAGTCCCTAACCTTTTTCTGTGTAAGCAAATCAAACTGCAAAGAATGCTGAAGTGTCTACAGTGGATTTATGGATGGTTTAAATTTCTGTCTTTATACGTTTGTGCATTGTAAAATTTCCTACAATGAGCATGCAATACTGTTTTTTAAAAATTCATTAAGGAATATAGAAAAGCACAAAAGGAACCACAATAAAAGCTGTGTCACTGCCTCCTGAAATGAAGCGAGGTCATACTTTACTTCCATTTTATTTTCTTAAAGCAAAAAAACAGCAGACTAGATCAGTGCCTCTATGTTTTCTTTCCACCTGGCTCTGTATTCCTCTTTCTAGATTACTGTCCACATAGTCCATGTTTTTATTCTTAGATTATATTGATTATATGTAACTGGATTGGTAAAGTTTTGGGAGTTTTTGTTTATTTGTTCGTTTGTTTTATACTGTACTGGAGATTGAACACAGGGCCTCCACATTGAGGTACATCTTCAACAGTTTTTTTTTTTTTTTTTTTGGACTGTCTTGCTAAGTTTCCCAGGCAGGACTTGAACATGTGATCCTCCTGCCTCAGCCTCCCAAGTGCTGGGATTACAGGCATGTGCCACCACTCTGGGCTTTAAATTATTAATAAATTTACCAGTCAAATGATGTAATGCTGTGCTATATGTAACACCCTGCAATTTACATCTCCCTGGAGCTGTCATTGTTGATATATGTATTTTTTTCCCTCTCATTTGCTTAACTACAGTCGAATAGTCCACTGTACAATGTGCCAACCTAGGTTTGTCTCCTCCCCCACTGAGGGATAGATTTCAGTGTTGTTTCTAACTTCTGCTATAAAGAAAGACACAATGATCATCTCTGGGTACATTTTCCTGCTCACTTAAGTGAAAGTTTAACTAAAACAGTGGTTCCCAAGCTGTGTCCCAAGACCAGCCAAGTCAGCATATTCAAGAATTCAGTAGAAATTAAAATCCCCCGGCCTGGGGCTGGGGCTTTAGCTCAGTGGTTAGAGTGCTTGCTTGGCAAGCACAAGGTCCTGAGTTCGATCCCCAGGACCAAAAAAAAAAAAAAAAAATTCCCCAGGCCCAGCCCCAGACTGAACCAGAAACCCTGGGGCTGGGCGCCACTAATGTGTCAACAGGCTCAGGGTGTTTTCCAGTGCAAACTACAGTCTGAGGACCATCAGCCAGACTCTAGTGCCTGCCTACAACTAGAATCACGCGGCCCTGGAGCATACAGTTTCAGTGTTCGCCCTTCAAGTGCTGTCCAGGCAGCGTGCTGATTTACCTCCCACTGGTGAGGACGTCCCCAGGCCATTACCAATATGGCATTGTCCGACCATCTACTTTTTGCCGAGCTTGTATGGGTGGAGGTGGGGGTCTGATTGTCATTTAAATTTGATATGACCCAACTATTCCCCTTCTAGGTATCCCAAAGAGTTAAGAAGATCATATTACAGTGATCCATGGATACCCATGTTTATAGCAGCACAACTCAGATGAATGGATAAAGAAAATGTGGTATTTATACACAATGGAGTACTACTCTGCCATAAAGAAGGATAAACTTGAGTCATTTGCAGGAAAATGGATGAACCTTGAGACCACAAGCTTAAGTGAAATAAATCAGACACACAAGCTTAAATATCACATCATTTCACCTATATGAGAAACCCAAACTATAAATAAAGAGCAAAGTAAAAAATAGATAATAGGAAGTAGGGATGTTGCGTCTAGGGTGTGTCTGGGGTCCAAGTACCCCCGAAATACTTCTGCCCAGGAACTGTTCTCTCTCCGTTGTAGAAAGAAGAGGAAGCAAGCGAGACCACAGTGGAAGCAGAAAGAAGTTTCATTGTCGGAGCAAAGCGAAAGTCACCTCTGACAGGACAATGGGGTGTCCAGAGCTGGAGCACTGCCTGAGCGGTCCAGAGTTGTCGATTTATGGGGTTTGGGGCCAACATCACCCATCCCCGGGAGAGTCCCTACTTGACTGGTTGCTATGCTTGTGGTCAGGGCTGGATAAATTTGGGTAAGGAAGAGTCTAGCATGGTGAGGGGCTTTTCCTGCTTCTCTCTCTCTCGGGTGTGGAAAAGGGAACATAAGGCCCCCTTTCTGACAACCTGAGGCCAGGAGACTTGTTGTTAGCATCACTCCAAGTAGGGGAATTAGAGGAACTTGGGGACGTCAAGTGTCACACACTGTACCTTGTAGTAAGCAGCTAAGAATCCGCAGACTATCAGCTTTCTGACTGCTCCCTAAAATCTAGAGGCGGATGAGGATACACAGCGGCAGGGGCCCAAGTCTGTCTCTCCCTTCCTGTCAAACCCACTATCCCTACAGGGAGACACGTCTTTCTCAAACGGGAAGGGGATCAAGAGAGGGAAGCGGGGAGGGAGAGAAGGGAAAGGGGATGCAAAAAGGAATTAAGATGTGTTATGTGTGTGTACCAGCTCCACACGAGGAATGTAAACATTATGTACTGCAAACATGTGCCGGTAAAACTAAATAAATAAACAAAATACTGTACACATACAAAAATGTGCTATGATTACTAAAGAGGTTTTCATATATGTTTCGGCCTCAAATTTCTTCCTATTTCATTGACTTTACAAGCATAAAAGACAGATTTAATAACGTGCAAACAAACCCCTGGTCACCGCCCCACCTCATGTGTGTGCGAAATACAGCCCGGACCGGAGCTCTGTGGCACGTCCAGCGGCTTCGACTCTTCCCTGCCCGGTGTCCGGGCCCCGTGACTCTGCTCTCAGCTCTGTGACTCTGGTCTACAGGGTGACCCTCAGGCCAAAGCTCACGTTCTTGTCCCATAACCACAGTCACCACATCCTGAGCCCATCTGCCTGGGCAGAACCCCTGCCCAAGGGCTCACAGCCTGAAGTGTTCTCTCCCCGGACCCCGCAGGGCACCAGGGGCACCAGGCCTGCCTAATTCCTGGGATCAGCTACGTTCCGTGGTGCTGAACCATGTTTAGGCTCCGGCTCATTCACCAGCCAGACACACATTTACTGAACAGCGGGGGTGCCAGTCACAGAGCAAAGCGCATTCGTGAGTGGGTGATGGTGAGAGCCCTCACTTTGGGGGCCCTCGTGCTGCTCACACACCTTGGGTGACACTGACGTTCATTGAACAGGTTAATGTAGAGTTGCAACTACCCCAATAAATAGGAGATGCGGGGAAGCAAAGAAGAAGTTTCCAGGGTGCCCCAGGCCCCAAGACCCCCAAAACTCAAAGCTCTGAGTGTCCCGCGAGAGCCCAGAGCAGCCAGGCTGCTGGATCTTAGGGCCCAGACACAAGCTGGGGCACACTCACGGGCCCAGGCTGGGCTGCACACCCCCACCCAAGAGGCCCCCAAGGTCTTGGGGCTCCCTCAGTAGCAGCACAGAGAAGTCCTAGGGGATGCCAGATGAGCAGGGTGGGTGGATTATTTGAAAGCGAGCTTCTTCCATGAGTTTGCATGGAAACAGCTGGAAAATTGTCCTCTGGATCAGATCACACCTGCCCTGTTCCCTAAGGCACCCTTAGTGCACACGACTCACCTGTAAGTCTTAATCGTGTCCTCTGTCATTGAAGGGTCCAGGCCATATTTTCTCTAAAGTTTCTTACAGTTTAATAATCATGACTTTTCATTAATTTTCATCTATTTTATGCCCTACTTCATATTCGTATGATTCTTGGTGGCTTACAAAATTAAATTTGGCACACGGTTTAAAAACTTCAGTGAAGAAATTAGAGGAAAAATTGGGGACACTAAAATAAAATTAGATTCTAAGCTGCGTAATATGGCTAAGAGCACAGACATAGTAAAAAGGAAGCAATTCTTTCTAAAAGGGTCAATTCTTCCTGGTTCAAACGCCTAAGGAAATTTCTCACTTAGGTCTTCAAAAAAGGGTTCATGGTGGTGCATGTCTGCAATGCCAGCATGCTGGGAGGCTGAGACAGGAGAATCTCAGGTGTGAGCCGAGCTTGAGCAATTTAGGAAATTAGCAAGTCCCTGTCTCATAATGAAAAATAAAATGTGATGGGGATGTAGTTCAATATAAAGGGTTCAGTTTTCAGTTTCAGAAAAAGAAAAGTTTCCAGTTCTGGGTTCAGTTTCCAGTGCCAGAAAAAGAAAAAAAGAAAAGTTCTCTGGTATGTTATGGGCAAATTCTCAGCATCTCTTTAGGAAATACATTATCTCCCTTTATAAGGTCTTCAGTGCCGGCCTTAAAACCACAGTAGGGTTTGGCAAAATCAGTTCGACCTGTACTAAAACACTACAGTTCATAGCTGACGTGTTCTTTGCAAGCTAAGAGGGAGCTAGCAGGGGAGCCGGGATGGAGCCTGGCAAGGGAGGGTCCTGGGAGACCCGGACACACTTGAGCTCTAGCAACTGAGCTAAATCCCCAGCCCCCCAGACACACTCTTGACTTCCTCCAACACTGATCATTTCCATGTGATTTCACAGGGCGGAAGGAAAGGCCTGTGTGTGCCCTGGGGCCACGTGGCGCACGGTGCCTGTCCAGCGATCTGGTCGTGGGACACAGTTCCTTGGTCAGAACACTGCTCCACTGGTCCGGTACCGCATGCTGCTGCTGTCTCTGCTCATCGGCAGCAGAGAGGGCCCAGGATGAGCCAGTACTGGAGCGGGAGCTGCCTTGCTTGCCTCCAAACTCCTCTGTGTACCGTCCAAGCTCTCTGCCCCCATGTCCTCAGCCAGCCATGACCTCCCTCTGGGCAGACACCCTCATCCCTGGTGTGTGTCCCCTGCCCGAGCTTCTCTTTGACCCTCCCTCCATCCTCCAAGGCCCAGCCCAAAGCCCACCAAGCGAGGGCTTCCCCTTCTCCAGGGGACGGGCCCTCCCTGAGCGCTCCATCACTGTCACACTTGTCCCACTGGGCCCCGCCTCCCACGGTGGGGACGAACTCAGGGAAGCCCTGAGCCCCCAAGAAGAGCTGGAGTTTCCTAGATCTCAATTCCCCCCACTGGGGCTCCTTGCATGCAAAGGCCTCTGCTCATAAACCCCAGCCCTTCACGGTGGCAGCACTGTAATTCCAGCACTCAAGAGTCTGAGGCAGGAGGATCACCATGAGTTCAGAGTCAATGTGGGCTACACAGTGAGTTCAAAGCCAACCTGGACTACATAGTGAGACCCTGTCTCAAAAACCACATCCATCTCCCCCGAATCAAATCAGCTGCAGGAGAGAGGGGCACAGTGAGCTCCCTGGGAGGTGGCATGGGTAAGGCCACTGGCTGGATAGGCTGGGGCAGGGCAGGGCCTTCTTGTCCCTTGCCACGGCAGGGATGGAAGGGACAGTGGCCAAGCATGGCAGGGGCAGGCGGCTGCCTCCCTGTGGACGGGATCTGGATGCTTTGTGCTTCCCAGGCCCTCCGGCTGTGCCCGTTTGTTTAACCCAAGCACCTTCATCTCGATGGTCCTTAAAGCCTGTTGATGTCTTTGACATTCTGTGTCCCTGTCACTGCATTTGCCAGCTGTGCTGTGTGTTAATTGAACAGTGGATGGGGTGCAGTCGGTCAGTCCTCTGCTGAGAGGCGGGGCGTGTTTAGAAAGGACACACTCTCACCTTACAGGGCTGCTAGTTTGCTTTGCAGAGTTCTGTGAGGGTGCTCATTGCACACCCACCACACCCAGCACCTGCTGCCAGGTACGGTGCTGCTGCCGAGCATCCTCCAGTCCTGAGGTGTGTGTGAGGAAATGCACAACTTTGTGTGTGTGTGCAAGAGCACACGTGTGTGAGCACGCGCCTGAGCCCTGTGCTTGCTGTGTGGGTGCGAGGACCCACTGTGGTACTACCCTCCTGAGATGCGCTGAGAGGACCCGCATTCGAGTGACTTCGTTGCGCTGAGGGGACCGTGGAAGCTTCCCGTGAGACTGAGAAAGGGAGAGACCGAGTTTGCTCTGCCGGACTCCCGAGATGATAATTACTAGGACTTGGTCATCTCCCTGCCAGGGACCGTGGCCAGCTGGGAATCCTTCCTGTTGGCTGTTGCCAGTTCCTCATGGGAGGCTGACTAACTCCTTTGGGTGAGCCAGTCTCCTCGTGCATGGCAGCGAGGGACCCTGAGACGCACATGGGCCCCCGAGGCACAAGTCCCTGCGACCTCTCTCCCAGCAGCAGTGCAGGAATCCTGGGAGGGCCCGGGGTGCAGCCCTGACCTGCCACAGGGTTTTAGAAGATCACGTTTCCCCCTCGTCCCACCCTGGTCTTCGACCTGCTTCCACATTTGCGAAATGGGAGAGTTAGAGTTGCCAGTGTCGTTTCCCGAAGGGTCTGAGCTGGAAGTGAACTGAGCACAAGTTGTAGCTCGAACTTCCACATTCCAGGAAGTAGAGACCTTGCTGAGAGCAGGTCAAGGCCGGACAGATGGAATTTGTGCTCCAGGACGGAAATGGAGCCGTCTCTGTGACATTGAGTGCAGTCGATTTCCGTTCAGTTCTAAGCAGGCCGTCCCAGCCTCTCCTTCCCCCCTGAGCACCTGCCCGTCCCAGCTCCCATCTGGTCACACCTAGAGTCGGGTTCTTACATCACAGTGCGGGGCAGAGCCCCAGGCCATGTCCCCAGGGCACTCATTTGCACATGAAGCTAACAGCATATTTCTCCGGGACACCAAATGTACTCCATAACTACTCCAGTGACTGGTAAGTCTCCCCCCTCCATAGGAAACCGGGTAGGAGAGTCCCTGGTGCAAAATCAATGCTCAACGGAGTGTTGGATGAATAGCTGATGGAAGGGAGCTGTCTGGCTTCTTGACGGCAGCGAACTTGACCCCAAGTCCAGAAGGAAAGGCATCACAGTGTTTTTTGTTTTTGTTTTGTTTTTTTTGTGGTGCCGGGGATCGAACTCAGGCCCTTGTGCTTACAAGGCAAGCACTCTAATCACTGAGCTAAATCCCCAGCCCATCACAGTGTTTTTTAAGACAGGGTCTCGCCATGTGGCTCAGGCTGGCCTTGAATTCACTATGTTGCCCAGGCTGGCCTTGAACTTGTATGATCCTCCTTCCTCAGGCTCCCTGCAGACCGGGATTACAGGTGCACACCTGGCTAAGACCTAGCATGGTGAACAGGAAAAATGGGGTCTGGGACTAAGCCTCGGCGCCCTCCGGAGGCCAGGGGTTCAGGAGCAGCCTGGCTGGAAGGGGTGGGCATGCAGTGAAAAAGCACGGTGGGTAGAAGAAAGGAGGACAGGGGGGAAGGTTGTTGAGGATTGAACGATGGCTAGATAGCCATCCACCCTGATCTCACTCTGCTCAAGCAAACATCAGCTGTTGGATACTGGGAGCCATGTGACTGGACACCAGCGTCCGGGCATAGACTGGGTTCAAATCCCTGCTCCTCTGTGTGCATGCGGTGTGACCTCAGGTGAGTAACTGACCCGCCTCCTGACTCAGTTTCCTCATCTGTAAAACGGGATCCCTAGAGCCCCCTCCTCAGAGAGGCCCGTTAAGGATTAAATGAGATAACAGAATGCGGTGGCGCCATGCCTGGCATGGGGAAGGGCTGGGGGATGTGCGATGATTTAAGCAAAAGAATAAAATCTGATCTCTCACCTGCTTGAGACCACCGGCCTGAGTCCCACAGCGAGCTCCATCTGCAAGCTCTAAATCTGCATCAGACTAGAAACCCCTAGTCTCCCTGAGCCCTCGGAGCGGCATGTCTTGGCATGGGTTGCCCTCTCATCCCCAGGACAATGGCCTGGCTTTGTTTAGACCATAAAACCCAGTCGATGGCTCCCAGCCCTGCTGCCTAAATACCAGTGCCTCTGTGTCAGCGACTGGCAGAGTGGGGCATGCACTTCCGTCACTGCATCACAGACAACCTGGTGGCCTCCTTGTGCTCTTCGATATGTCTGGGATCCTGCAGCCGGGCCATCTGCCTCCAGCTGTGCAGATGGTACGCACTGAAGCCCTTGTGAGTACGCCAACCCTGGAATTGTGCAGTCTACAACCTGAACCGATGTTTGCAGGGTTCTTGTCCCCAAACCCTACAGCAGTTCATGCTGTGTTCCTCATCAATAATTTAAGAGTCTTAGTAACAGGTAGGCAGGCACCAGATACAGGTATCTCCGAAAGGCCTCCAAGGTGTTCAGGATGACAAGGTGCTGAGAAGCAGTCCTGAGCCGGGACACTTATAACCTCTTGCCCCAAATTCTCCCAGATGTGCCCTGAGCCTTGGCAGAATCTCCCCAGAAAACGGCCCTTTCCCTCCCCACTGTCCTAACTGATGAGGTACTTTCCACCTCGGAGTCAATGTTACTATGAGAAGCAGCATCCATTCATTCTTAGTAATGTCACTGAAAATACCAGCAGTTACATAACGACTATAAAAAACCATATTGAAATAAACAGAGAGAAGAACGATTTTTACTACATCTCCCCAGTGGATGTGGAATTATGGGCTATAAAAGCACCTTCCGCGCTCACAGAATGGTCACGTTTTGTCCTTGAAAGAAGAGGAGAGTTGTGTGCTCACTTGTGCAGGTGGGGAAAGTTGACATAGGACAAGGTCCCCTCCTGGGTCCTCCCAAATGGCACCGCTCCACCCTGAGTAGGCTGGGGGATCCCCTCTGCCAAGTGCCCTGGGCAGTGTGCACGGTGGGTGGACCCGGTGGCACACAGGCGTCTCCGGGAGAAGATGGGACAGACCTCCGTGCAGCCTCCTGATGCCCCAGGCGGTGCTGGAGTATTTTCCTAAGGAGGGAGAGGGGTCCTGGTGGCAGAATCT
This sequence comes from Hystrix cristata, assembly GCA_004026905.1. Lineage (NCBI taxonomy): Eukaryota > Metazoa > Chordata > Mammalia > Rodentia > Hystricidae > Hystrix > Hystrix cristata. The sequence goes on along the minus strand of PVJO010001971.1, from coordinate 15,300 downwards.
GCTGGGTTTACCTCTTCATGCAGGGGTGCACAGCCAGGATCCATTTCCCAGCCTTCCTGGTGACAAGGTGTGGCCCGTGCCTGAGCTCTGTCGCTGCCCAGCAGAATCTGGGTGGCGGTGATGGGCACCAGCTCCCAGCCCTGGCATGCCTAGCGGGGAGCAGAGTGTATTCTGCACAATGCGGGGAGCAGGAAGCTGGTGCCGCTGAGAGCAGGGCACTTAGGGCTTTGCAGTTGGGCTAGAAGCTGCCCACGTAGACCAAATGGGGGCCCCCACACCCTCTCCATCTTTCAATGAGTCAGATGTGACCACAGCGCCTGAGAGGTGGCATCACAGCCCTGGAACTGCCCACTGCCCACAGAGACAGCGCAGGTCAGGTGGCAGATGGTCACACTGCAGGGTGGCATTACACCTAGCTGTGACCCGCTGTGTTTCTCTGACTTTCCCTTCCCCAGCCCGGGGCCATGTCTTCCACTTCACGTATGTATCTGTTATTAAGAAAGGAAGAAGGCAGCAAAACACACAGGTGTTTTAGGGCAGTTCTAACTGCTTCTAACCCATACTCAACGTCAGCCACAACAAATCATTTGTAAAGGGCCACAGGCACCCAGAGGCCCCTTGACGAAGCTAAAGAGAAATGAACCTCGAGCTCGTCAATTCTTTGCCTGCTGCCAACCTGACTTTTGGGTCTGCAAGGTGGACGGCGTTTGTGAAAGGTGTTAGCTCCGTGGACTTTGTCTTCAGACCACCTGATGTGTGTGCTGATCCCAGAAAGCTGAGTCTAAATTTTGTGTGAGAAAACAAAGGAGCCAGCGGGGCTTGATGACGCACGCCTGTAATCCCAGCTCTCTGGAGACCGGGGGAGGAGGATCGCCATGAGTTCAAGGCCAGCCTGAACTACACAGTGAGACTCTGTCTTTAAAAAACAGAATTTGGAGAAGATTAAAGATGGGGGACATAGAGCCCCTGCTTTCCAGATGCCCTGTAGGAGAGGACAGAGTAACAAGAGAGCCTGGGTCAGTGAGGCAGAAGTGAGACCCCCAAGGCCAGCCACACAGCCACACGGGCACCGACTTTGACCATGGTGTCCAGGCAATTCGAAACACACGGTTCTTTTAACTAACGTCACCTGTTTGTTAAATGTCTGCCTTCCCTCCTAGTCTGTCCACTCCAGTGGGGAGGAAAACCTACCTATCTTGTCCGAAGCCGTGTCCCCAACACTCATGACAATGCCTGGCACAAAATGAAGCTCAACAAATGTTTTTTGAAGGAAGGAAGAGGGCAGACAGACAGGTGTTGATCCTTTGGGCACGAGTGGGATCTTTCTGCAGACTCAGGCTTCTAACAACCTCCAGGCAGCCTGATCTTTCGTTCACGTATGCAAGCTGTCTCGTCCTGCTTCATTCATTTCACAACTCTCTGGCTCCAGAACGCGGTCGCACCCGTTACAAAGGCATGGATATCAAAGCAAGCAGGCCCTTGATGCCGCCTGCTATGGGGGAAAGGAGGGCAGTGTGGCAGACATCACAGTTTCCCTTCACGTCTACTCCGCAGTGACTCAGCCCCCATAACTGGCTCGCAGTCCCTCTGCTGGTCCCCCAGAGCTCTGCGCAGGGCCGCCTGGTTGCGGTCCTGCTGGGCTCAGGTGAGAAGAGGTGACCCCTGTCCCCAGTCCTTACAGAGAAAGTGTTGCTAGGCTTGGGCATGGAGAGCTGAATTGCTGAAATACTCCCACTAAGACATTTTTACCTGCCAAGAACATGAAAACCTGTTTCTTCAGTACAGAAGCTTTCCTTAGCAAATTAGAATGGCAGGTTATTCGCCCACTTCTCATTTTGGCGTTTCGTTTTCATTTCCGTGTTGATAAAAGCAGCCACCATCCTGGTCTCGGCCCCGGGCTGCGTGCTTCGTGCTGTCTCAGGGAGAAAGGATGGCTGCTCTCCCGGGTAACAGAACCAACGTCAGGAATGCGCAGTTTTCCTTCGGGTTGAGCTGACCCGTCTTGTTTATTGTCTCATAATAGTAACACGACCGGGACCTGCGGGACACATTCCTGTTTGTCTCTAAGCCCTTTTGCCTGCTGTTCCTCATTGTACTGGTGGAGTCTGAAGGTCCTCACCCCACAGTGACTCTTGAGACCCTCTGTGAGGGACACCAGGGAATCTGACGCTCTCCTCACGGGTTCTGGAGAGGAGAGGGCCCACCACATGGGTCCTTGGACCTGTGACACCAGCTCACGGTGCCAGGTCATGTTGTTAGCCTCATCTACAGCACCATGGTCTTTCTAGTCTCCTCTTTGTCCTATCTCTTTGGGAGCCATAATGATCATATGTAAAAAGCTTCATGAACTGACCAGTACAGAGTAGAAACATTCTAAATGTTAAGAGGAAAAAAGTTTTCCCCGTTTGAGTCCCATAAAAGAAGGCGGGGAACACACCATACTCATTTCTTGGGACTTCATAACAAATCACTGCAAAGTAAGTGACTCACACAGCCCTGAATTCTTTCTCCTTTTCTTTCTGAAACAGAACCCCTTCCTTGGAAATGGGGGTGCATTCCCTGTGGTGAACCCGAGGGGTTATAAAATAACACAAGGTTAATAAACAATACAACTGATGGATTAAATAAACAGCAGGAATTCAGTTCTTCACAGCTCTGGAGGCCGGAAGTCTGAGCTCCAGGTGTCATGTGACAGGACCCATGCACATGCACCCTGTTGTCTCTCTATGTCCAAGCTTCTTCTTATAAGGACACCTGTCTCGCTGGGTGGGGGCCCATCCTCACCACCTCATTTAGCTTAACCGCCTCTCCAAAGGCCCTGTCCCCACTTACAGTGCATTCTGGGTACAGCAGGTTTAGGGCTTCAACATGTGCATTTGAGGGTGTTACGGCTTGTGTCTAGATGTTCCCCGAAAGCTTCATGAAATCGTAGGGAGGACTTTTCAGAGGTGGCTGATCTAAAGTATGTGGTGAGGGATCAAGGGTGTGTGATTACTACCCCTAACTCTCTACAGCGTGCGCCTGTCCTCCTCCGCTCCCTGGTCTTTCTGGTCTTTGTTCTCCCAGTCTGTGCAATGGGCACATCTGACCCTCAGTGCTGAGCTTCCTCCACCCAAAGGCCCCGTCCTCCAGCAGCACCCTTTCTCTCTTCCTCTCTCACTCCAGAACACCTCGGGTCTGTTCCGAGCCCGTCCCATCCCAGTGAGTTCCAGTGCCTGCTGGATGGGGCAGTCCTGGGCCCAGCTCTGCCTGCAACCTCGCCCAGAGGCCCCGAGCACCAGAGCTGGCAGCTTCCACCCCAGTGCGAAAGCGCAAAGCACGAAAGCCCTTAAATGTACAGCAGAGTTGTAGAGCGAGCACGGAGGTCCTGGTGCGCCAGCCCTGCGTCCCTGGGGTCACCTTGTACGTGCCCACTTACCAAACTAGTGGGTGCCCATTGCCAGCTACCTAGTGACTTTACTTAGGTGTCACAAACACCCCTCTCTTCCTTCAGCACACACTCCAGGGTGCCACATCTCTACAGAAGTCCCCTCCGGGTGCCGGTCCGCAGTTGGCCCACAGTCATAGGGCTCTCAGAGCGCCAGGACGCCCGCTCGGCCTGCTGAGGGCTCGGTGCAGACAAGCGGCTGTTTCTAAATTCACTTTTAATGACACCTGAGTATGAAATGCACTTCTCACATAGGGCTTGCTAGTGCTTTTTAACTATTTAATCAAATTAGAACATTCCAGCTAGAAGTTGAGTCCTTTTAAATTAATCCATCAATCATGTGCTCTTTCCCTCTTTGAGGGAAACTCACCTTGTGACTTTGGCTTGTACAATTACAGGCATTTTTCTATCATTTTCCATAGAAACATTAGGAAACTCCATGGTGTCTATCGGTGGTATCATAGGTAACACTCTGCAGTGTGTTTTTTCCTTTCAAATCTTAAAGATTTCTCCATATGGTGATATATGAGCTATTTATTCCAATAGCTTCCTAGTATTTCATGGTATGAAAACACACTCATTTATTTATATATGGGCACTTGGATTACTTGTAAGTTTTTATTCTTGCAAGCCCTAGGCCATGTCTATCCTTGGGTACATCACAAAATATTATTTATCATGTAGCATTTAAAAAAACCGACCCCCTCCCATCTTGTTCCCAGTGTGTTTCCACATAAAGAAATGAATATTTTCTAGTGGGTGTACCAGACCATCAAGGATGTGGAGTTTATATTCTTTGTTTTAGTTGACACTGTCTTTTGCTCTCCAAATCAGCTTTTCCAGTTGACTCTCAATGTCTTCTCCCAGCAGCCAGGTATGAGAGTACCCATTTGCCCCACACCTTCGCCAACAATTGATTTATCAAACTTTTGATGTTCACCCATAAAAAGGCAATAAATGTCATCTCATTCTTTCAATTTGCATAGAAATGACTATATTAATAAGACTGTAAAACATCAAAGTTGAGAGAGATCTCAGTGATCAGGTTGTCAAAACTGTTTAAAGAAATTTTTGTTGTATATAAGTAATACGTGGACACAGTATCATTGTAAAAATTTTAAAGATACATATAACACACACATAATAATATATTGAATGAAAAACAAAAATCCTCTTTTGCATCCTCCTCTGACTTCCTCACTGAGAGACAAACTGATAAGATACATGGAATTGATAATGAGTTATTACACGTACATAGTGTGTGGTAATGGTATTCTACACAAAAGAGGCACAGTGGTGAGGTGTGATTGGAAAATTGGTGAATGTATAAATTTCTAAAAATTTATTATAGCAAAAGACACATTACCATGAATCTCCCTCACAATCCTCCCCCTCACTTTGAACACAATAACCCCATTTTCTTGCCACTTTTTGAAGCAGCTCTGGAGACCTCTTTCCTGAATGTCTTTAGTTTTGCTGTTGTGGCTGCCTCCATGTCCCAAACCAATTCAAAACTTTTACCTTTTGTGGTCGTTTTGATCTGGGGGAAGAGCCAGAAGTCGCACGATGCCAGATGTGGTGAATAAGCCGGATGAGGACACAGAGTCACATTTTTGCGAGCCACCTTTTTGATGGACAGAGCTTGGCAGCAGTATTCACTGTATTTTTGTCTTGCTTCATAAAGATACTCATAAGAGAGGGTTTCTAGAACTGCTTCAGAAAGCGACAAGAACAAGGGAAAGTGTATCCAAAGGAAAGTATTTTAAGGGGGGTTAATGGCAGTGTGTCTTTTATTGTAATAAATTTTTAAATTTAAATATTCAGCATATATCTTATTGCACCTTATATAGGTGTTTTTTTTAGCAATTATTATTTTCTCTTAACAATACATCTTAGAAATCTTTCCCTAGCAGAGTACACAGATCTACGCCACTGTTTCGATGGTTTCATAATAGTCTACAGTATGAGGTGTATTAATTATCTATTGCTGTGTAATAAATTACCCCCCTCCACTAGGAGCTTGAAAGGACAGGTGCCTAATCTCACACAGCTTCTGGGGTCAGGAGTTCCAGAACTGCTCGCCCTGACAGCTCTGGGCCAGGGCTTGTCTGAGGCTGCAGGTGACCTGTGGCAGGGCTGCCGTCCCTGAAGGCCTGAGGGCTGGAAGATTGGCCTGTGGGAAGCTCACTCGCAGGGCTGTCAGTGGGAAAACTCAGTTCTGGCCCACATGGGGCCTCTCCAGGTGGCTCCCAATGAGGCTTTGCTAGAGCAAAAGATCAGAGAGCCAGGAGGAAGGGTGCACACCAGAAGCCACCATCTTTTCATAATCTAGGCTGAGGAGTGACACTACTCTGCCCAGTGGTATTGACCGTGCAGCGTGTCCACAGGGACAGGAATACCCAGAGGTAAGGGTGGCTTGGGAGCCAACCTGGAGGTCATTGCCACACACGGTCATATGGCTTCTTGTCATCCTCATGTGTGGTCTTTGGTGCTTCATGCTCTTGTACAGAGCTGACATTGACCTTCTAGGCCAGTGATGGCGAATCTTTTAGAGCTTTCAATGATAACAAATATCCAGGTGTGGCACGTGAGCCATAGGTTCATCACCGCTGTGCTAGGTTACGTTTCTGGGTGTCTATGTACTTTTCTTCTAATCCTACTGGGAGAATTGTTGCAATTCCTTCATTTTCAAATGGGAAAATTGAAACCAGGGACAAGTGACTTCTCAAGTGTCACAAGGTGTACAAAACCATGATCACAGCATCCATCACGTGCCTTCCAGCCCACTGCAACCCCACAGTCATCCTGTGGGCCTGGCAAGCACAGGCTGAGATTTCAACACGTGTCTTGAGATAAGCGGGCTGGGAATTCCCAACAGTCACTTCCCAGAACCCCAACAGGTCTGCGAAGGCTTATCTCACTCTGCAGGTGCCAAACAAGCGTCACTGGTTCAAAGGCCCGAGTCACCCATCCGTGAATGCCTGATCTGCCTTAATCCAGAAGAAGCTGGTGGGAATGAGCAATCTGTCCCAGGCCGCCGTTAGCAGAAACCCCGCGGTCACACAGACCTGGGTTCAGGTCCTGGCTCTAGGTCTGCCCGTGGGAAAGCCACACAAGTCTTGCTGTTTCCTGCTCTGTGAAATGGGTGTTCTGCGGAGCCCGTGTGGTGACACAGGTGGCACCCTCTACACTGGTCTGGCCCCGGAGCTGCTGCTCCGTCTCCTCCCTACTCGGCCCACTTCTGTTGTCCTTCAAGCCTCCTCCTGAACGAGCTCCAGTTTCTAAAAGTGTGCAGCGCCTGAGGAGCCTGTTGGATTCCTTTCCCCATACCCAAATCTCGGCTATTGATCTTCATCGTTGTTTGGGGCCTGTGTGTCTTGGCGCCAGCTGTCCCAACATTTGGTGCACAAGACGAGGTGGAAGGATGCAGGGAGCCCCGGGCCAGCCCGTGCCGGCCCGCACAGCCACCTTCACTGCTGGAGGGGGCCCTGGTGGCCCAGCGACCGCCCCCGCCGGCCCCGCCTGAATCCTCTGCACCTCCGGGTCTGAGCTTGGGCTCAGGACTCCATACTACAGAGGCACCTGGAGTGAATGAACGAATGAACGAATGAATGAAAGAATGGGGATCAACATGACCAAATCGAGTGAAATGGGTTGGTCACAGAAAACACCGTTGGAGCGGCAAAGTGTCGCCTAGGGCTAAGGTTCATATGCGTGTCCCCCACAGGTGGAAACTTTAAGAGGTGGGGCCTAGTGGGGCCTTTAGGTCATTGGAGTGCCCTCAGGGGGAATTACGGAACCCCTGTATCTTCCTTTTCCTGTCATTCTTCTTTTTTTCTTTTTTTTTTTTTTGACATGGGGTCTCATTATATGGCCCAGGCTGGCCTCAAACTCACAGCGATCCTCCTGCCTTGGCCTCCTGAGTGCTGGGATTATAGGTGTGCACCATCACACCTGGCAGAGAAACTCATGACTTCTACGGTCTTCTTAGAAGAGGCCCCTGCTTCCCTGAGCTTCCGGAAAGGGTTTCTGGGCCACTACTGTTCTCCAGAATCCAAAGGCCAAAGCCAGACAAGGACAGAGACTTAAATGGGATGTGACAAGTGTCTCAGCTGGACTCTGGCCCAGCGTGACGTGATACCACTCACAGTGAGGCCGGGTCCAGGGGCGTCTGGTGTGGCAGACAGAGGCTCACACAGCACGTCCTCACTCCAGAGCGGTCCTGGCCGCTCTTCCTCAGGAAGCTTCCTGTGGAAAGATAACTGCTCTGCCGCTGATCAAACACGGTCGGATTTACTTGCTTTCCTTTCCCCCCAGGACCGAGCAGGCCACACGGGTCGGGGGGCAGGACTCTGGGCAGCTCCAGGGGTCCCAGACAGGCCTGGAATTTCCCCCTGGACGCAAAGGTGGCAGAGAGAGAAAGGGTCTCCCGGCAGCCAGCGCAGGGGCTGTGCCCCGTCTTCCTCCTGCGACTTCTCCCCAGGCCCCCTGCGAAGTTCCTGAAAAGCCCCTATCAGACCCTGCCAGGAAGCAGGGCTTCCCCAGAGGGATGCAGAGGCCACTGAAGACCATTCTGAAGCCCAATGTCTTTATTTATTTACTAATTTAGATGATTTCGACAAATGTAAAACCACCTGAAAGTGGTATTTTCAGCTTTGTGTTCTTGAACAAATAAACCAAGCACAACTTGAAGCTTCAGGGACCCCCAGAACCAGGCTCCTTGGGTCGGGGGGCAGTTGCTCCCCACAAACACATTCGGGCTGGCCGAGGTCACCTGGCCGCTATGGCTGTGAGACTCGTCCTTGCCAAGGTGTCAACATGTCATCCCTAGAAATTCCTCTGTCTCCTTGGAGTTGCTGCTCTGGGATTGGAGCAGGAACGGGGCACATGGGCGAGGGGACCAGGTGAGGGACAAGGAGGCCTGGGACTACCCCATGTCCTCTGACCTGGAGTGTGTCTCTTCCCTGTGGTGGATTTCGGTCCCCTCCTGGGAACACGGGAATTAGAAAGGGTAGTTTTGTGAGGCTCACAGGCTCTGTCAGTCCACAAAAGGGCTCGGAGTGACCTCACGCCCAGCCTATGAACCCAGATGAAAGATGATGGTGACCATGTGGCATTGTCCTCTCACAGCCCATGCTCTCCTGAGGACAGGAGACATCCCTGTCCATCGCCAGACCTGGTGGGCAATGGGACCTGTGTGTGGACAGGCAAAGGACTCAACCGATGAGGACCACAGCACCGATTGTCCCCAGAGGCCCCCCCACCCCGCCCCCTCCCTAGGCTGCAATGTCCCAGGAGAAGGAACAGATCTTTCCTCACGGGTCTCTGGTCAGGGCTGCTAAACCTTGGGGACATGGACTCAACCCCTCTGGAGACCACGGGACACTGGGACACAGCTGTGCCCAATGCCCAGCGTATCTGCCAGGACTCGCCCTCCCATGTGGCCACTGCAGGGCCAGTGTCCTTGCCACTCCCATCTATTCACCATCCATCCACTGTCCAAAGAGCACTCGGAGCCGGGCCTGGGGGTGCACAGCTGCAAGCCCAGCATTCAGAGGCTGAGGCAGGAGGACTGAAAGTGCGAGCCAGCTTGGGTGACTCAGTGACTTAGCGAGACGCTGTTGGGATTACAAGTGTGCAGCACCACACCTGGCTCAGTACCCTCTTTTAAACCAGGAAAAGTCAAGCTAAGAGGGTCTCTGAGTTACCTGGGGTCAGCGAGATGGTGATGGTGAAGGAGGGTGGACAAGGGCAAAGCCAGTTCCTGGGGTCCCCTGGTGGGGGGAGGGCATGCGGGGAGGGCACACGGGCAGGCTTCGAGGGGCTGTAAGGCCACCATCAGCATGTCTGGGGCTCCAGAGTCCTCTCACAGGCATCCTGAGAAGGCATACAAGAAAGCCGGGGGAGCCGGGACCTAGCCCTGCCCAGGGAGACAGAGGGAGTGCCTGCTGATGTGCTGGTGGGTCAACTTCTGGGACCCTCTGGGCAGAGATGGCCAAGTCCAGGTGACATGCAAAGCAAGCAATATGGCCCCCTTCTGACCTCCAGCATGAGAGCAAGGAAAGGACTCTTCAAGACGTCTTTTCTTAAAGGGAGGGAATGTATCTTTCTTCTTTCTTTCTCTTACTTCCTAGAAGGTAAACCATGGATATGATGGCTGGAACTGGAGCAGCCATTCTGGGTCATGAAGCAAGCTTAGGACTGAAGCTCTATTTAGAAAAGGAACTAGGCAGACAGATATTGTGTGCCCTGCGGGGGAACCTTCACCAAGTTTCCCACAGGAATTCTCTGGGTACAGGGTTCCCTCACACTGAGCCCTCTCAGGGTCCCTGCAGCATGTTTGGGTCCTCTGAGCTCTCTGGGACAGGCTCTAGACACTCTGAACTCGGGTCACCAGCCCTTGGCAGGCCATGGAGCTGCCATATTAGCCCAGCCCACCTACCTTCTGATAATCGTTCCATGGAAAGAAATAGATTTACATCTGTTTAAACATTTGTTATTTGGGATTTCTCTGGTACTGACAGTCAAACTTAATACTAAGTGATAGCATGACTCAGGGAGCAAGAAACCAGTCCCAAGCACCCCAGTCAGATCCACCTCTGCCTCTCCAGCTGTGCCATGATAATGTGGGGCATTCTGACGGGAAAGCACAGGTTTGCCTTGTGTAACCCTTCATGTGCATTCTTTTCTATTTTCATGGTTTCTGCAGAACAACCCTAAGGTGGGATAAATTGCCAGGTTGGACAGCCATAGTGGCGCAAGCCTGTAATCCCAGCACGCCGGAGGCTGAGGCAGGAGGATCACTATGAGTCTGAGGCCAGCCTGAGCTAAATAACAAGACCCTGTCTGAAGAAACAAAAACAAAAACAAAAAAACCACACACAAAAATTTAAAAAATTGCCAGGTGAAGGAGGGGCGGGTGGCTCCAAGGGGTAACTGTTTCTAGTTCACAACTCTCTCCGCCTAGAACTTGAGCCGCTAATCCCGGCACCCACCTCCCCGCCTGCCCAGTACCCTGCGGCTCAGCGGGTTGGGGTCGGAGACCCTGGGACCAAGGGCCGCCCACAGCAGGGGCTCCACCGGGGTGAACAGATCCATCTGCTGTAATGCAGAGTGTTCTCTGCTGTGTCTCTCTCTCAGTGTGACGGTCTCCAAGCCGGGGACAGAAGAGAGCTCCAGGAAGGAGAGCACCAGGTGCTCACATGGGAATCCATGCTGCCCAGCATGGTGACCCCGGAGGGTGGGGCATGGGGCCTGCCCTGGAGCGCGCGCGCACACACACACACACACACACACACACACACACACACACAGTAGGGACCCAGAGTGGGGGGGGCAGCAGCCAGGATGGGCTCTGAGGCTGGAGGCTGGAGGATTCCTGTGGGGGACACAGAAACCAGGAAGGAGAAGAAAGGATCTGGCTGCTGGGTGTGGTGGTGCACGCCTATAATCCCAGCACCCGGGAGGCTGAAGCAGGAGGACTGCTGAGAGTTCGAGGCCAGCCTGGGCTCCATAGTCAGTTTAAGGCCAGCCTGGAATACATAGCGAGACTCTGTCTCTAAAAACAAAAATCAAAAGAAAAAAGAAAGAATCTGGCTTCGTGATCAGACTGTTTCCCTAATAGTTCATTAAACTTCTCAGCATTCTCCCAGGTTGGGCAACAGGCAGTTCTGATTTTTGATGGGGATGGAAGAGCAGCTAGAGGAGAATTAAAATGAAATCTCATTGCCCCGCGATGAGGAAAAATTACTGCTCCAGCCTGACACTGTCCCTCTGGAAAGAAGCACTGACGATTCTGCCTCCGGAGGGAAACTGCCCACCGGCACTGCACCAGGTTCGAAGTCATCCAGTTGGAGTTGTGCAACTTGTTGTTCTGTTTTCCATCTTCTGAGACAAGGACTTTATAGGTAGACCAGGCCGGCCTTGAATTCACTAGGTAGCCCAGGTTGGCCTCAAACTCCCAAAGATCCTCCTGCCTCAGCTGCCCAAGTGCTGGGATTACAGATATGCACCACACCCAGCTGAGCTGAGCAGCTGTTTAAGGACCGAGGCATTGCCCCTTTCAGTTGGTGGGGAACTTGGAACCCAGAGAGGGCAAGTGACTCACCCAAGCTCACACAGTGCCAAAGCTAGATCCTGGATGGCCTCCTCCCACTGGCTGCCAATCACCTGGGGGTTCGGGGAGGGTGCACCTGCACCTGGGGAGACAGGGCAGCTTCATCTGCTCATCAGCCTGCAGCTCCCAACCCATGCTGCCTGCCGCTGTGCCCAGAATGGGGCCACAGAGAGTGGGGAGGCTGGTGGGGAGGGTGGTGACCGACAGGGAATCTGGCCCATGAATGAATAACTCCAGGCCACTGACCTGGTAGACAGAGGGAACACCCAGGCCCACAGAGGGCAGGGGGCTCGCCCAGGGTCACATAGCCAGGGCAGCGGCCTGGGCCCCCTCGGGTCCTTGGGCACGAGTGAGGGGCAGGGAGAGAGAGAAAGAGAGAAAGGGAGACAGAGAGAGAGAGACAGAGAGAGAGAGCTATCAAACTGGGCTCCTGACAGACCTACCCGGCTGTGGCTGTGAGAAGCTGGATAGCGGCCTGTGCCTGCTGAGTGCCCGTGGTCGCACCCTGGGCTTTGGTGACAGCCCCTGCAAGGGCAGTCTGAAGACAGCAGGTTCCCCAGCCTCCCAGCAGCTCTCAGCCACTGTTTTCTGAGCGTCCCACCAGCGGGGGAGAAATCTGCGTCCTGACTCCCCGACCAGCCTGGAAGTGGTGCAGCACAATCTCTTGTGACAGTTGTCCCCAAACTTTCAGGACAGGGACTGGTTTTGTGGATGACGATCTTTCCCGGAAGGACAAAGGGTTAGGGGGAGTGGTTTGGGGAAGACTCCAAGGCAGACACACCCCAGAGCCCTGGCCTGTGCAGCCCACAGCAGGTGCACACTCTACGAGACTCTCGAGACTCTCAGAGCGGAGGGGGAGCCCAGGCAAGGGTGCGGGATGAGGGCGGCTGGAAAAACAGATGCCCTATTCCTAACTGGCCACAGACGGTCGGGGGGACCCCTGCTTCCAGAGACTCACCACGGGGCTGTGCGTCAGGAGCCTCAAGGAAGGCCCTTCCACCCTCGTCGCAGAAAGGAGAGGAGCCAAGCCTGATCCGTCCCTGGATGGGCCTTTCTGAGGCCCCGTTTCTGCCCTGAGGATGATGGCTTGGTCCCCGCAGCCCCTCACCCATCCAGTCCCCCTGCAGCAACCTCCCTAAACTCTACACCCCAAAGCTCCTGTCTACGCACTGTTCTTGGCAAATACATATCTCATGTTACTCACATCAAGAGCAGAATAAAGCTAACCGCAAGAGTAATCCTAAAACTAATGAGAATCATAAGTCAAAATGAGCATTTTCTTCTGTCCTGTCTTAAGCAAATCACTTTACAGATAAGGGGCAGGTGCTGGGGCTCAGCCACAGGCGGCCTGGGGAGCATGCTTGGAGGCGGGTCCCCTGCCTGGCCCTGGCCTCTCCTCCTCCACCCTCCCCACTAGCGTTTCTCCACAGGGGTCTGGGAGCCGGGCAGTGCTCAAACACAGAGCCACGCCACCATGTGTATGAACGAGATTGCTCCTTGCTTTCTTATTAACTTCAGCCCACACCTTCCTTCAAGGCAGCTTCCAGGACTACACCATCAAATGCTTGGGAAAGAGGACTTTGGGCCTTAGATTTCCTCCTCCTGGGGTCTCGGCAGGATCCTCACCCTGCTGCCTGTCTGGCCACCTTGGGAAGCTGCCAGGAACCCCCACTCCTTGGCTTTACATAAACACTTCTGTGGCCTCCAGAGTCCAGAGCAGGGAGGCTCAACAGACTGACTTTCATCAAGAAAATCAGGGGCAGGGACTGGCAAATTTTAAAAGTTCCTACATAATTCAGATACGCACCCTGGATTTAGGGCCACTGATTGCAAGAGAAAAGATGAAGGAAGAAAAGCCCCTCCTTCCAGCAAATGCCAGCTAACACCCTGCGGTGAAGGGGTGAAGGAGTCACCTCTGGACTGCGAGTGGGATCCGGTGAGAAAACAACGAGAAGCCCATTGGGAGGGGGATGTTGGGGCGAGATATTCATTCCCAAAGCATCACCCCCAATTAAGAATACTTTAGAGCACACCTGTAATCCCAGCATTCTGGGAGGGTGAGGCAGGAGGATGGTCGAGTGAAGGACCCTACGGGCGGGGAGGGCTGCCGACAGGAGCAGCTGCAGATCACCCCAGAAGGGAGAAGGGACAAGAGCCCAGGGCAGCCGGGCCAGCCCCCCACGTGCCACCTCCAGGAGCCTGCATGGTGGGGACAGGGATTAGGAGCTTTGGGATCAGGAGCCCCCGAGCACCTTCACTCTGACGCCTGCTGGCCCTGTGGCTTTGAGCCAGTCACTTAATTTCTCCAAGCCTCCCGTGTCTTACCGAGTCAGTGGGTACAACGCTTCCTCCTCTCGTGTTTAAGTGGTATGACACACACGCTATCTGGGATAGACAGGCCCTATTTGTCCCATCCAGTTTCACGTTACCCCCAGGCCAGAGACTTGGCAACAAACAGGAACTGACCACACTTCTGCCTGGATCACAGCAGGTCACACAAGTGGACGCTTGCCACATGCAAAAGCCTCTTACACATCCTTGAAGATCTGCTCCAAACACCCTTCCATCTTAAAGCTGCCTCTCCCCCTCTCCCCGTCCTCTTCATGACTGGAATGTTTCTCTCTTTAGCCCATAAAACTGGCTCCGATGATTGAGCTGAAAAGTGGGTCGGTCCCAAGATACTGCAGAGCAGCCGTTCTCCCAAGAAGGAAAAGAAATTTGGGATGTGCAAGGTTAAAAATAAACATAATTTCCTCCTGCAGCCCTGATCGGGGCCTTGAACACCCTGAGAAGCATTGCGATCTCCTAGGGATCCTGTGTGAGAGCAGGGTGATGGTGGTGCTGGGGATGGAACTCAGGGCCTTGTACCTGCTAGGCAAGCGCTCTATCACTGAGCTAAATCCCCAACCTCCCAAGGAAGTTTTTGATCACAGAACCCCTCTCTCCACCCCAAAATAGCCTCTAACATGGACATGCTGATCTGAGTTCGTCCCTTGAATTGAGAGACAGAAAACAGGCTCAGTGTGGTCATTCTGAACTTGGGGTCACCCAGGGAATTAGAAGCAATATGATTAGGACCCAGACCCCATCCCGGCAGGCCTGGGAAATGGCGCTACTTCCCAACAGCCGCTTGAACAGGACAGGGAAGATGCGGATGAGTAAACGGTCACCAACTCTCTTCCCCATTGGAGACAGACTCCACCATACCCACTGCCATTCTCCTAGCCACACTGTCCCTCTGTGTGGCCTCAGCTGTGTGCCTACATCTCCCTCAGCCGAGCTGCCAGAGAAGCTCCATGAACATGAGGACAAACGTGCCAGTGGAGGTGTAGCCCTGTCAGCCTGATATGGGTGGGCAAAGACACAGACATGGGATAGCTTGGCCCTGAAGCCACCCCACAGGCGTGGAGCGGAGAAAGATACTCTTCCTTCCGTGGGCGCTCTGTACTTAACCCAGCAATGTAGGGTGGATGCGTGGTTCCACATCTTGAAGCGAGCTGTTTCCTTCCCATGAGCAGGTGAGAGTAAGCGCGTTAGTAACACTTGTCAGCTACAGCTAAGAACAGGCCCGTGGCAGGTGAGAGTCGGGCTTCCTCATGCTCTTCAGGGCCTGGGGAAAGGTTTTTAGGCTCCTGTGACTATTAGTAAGAGAAGTCACCAAATATGCAATCATCCATCCATCCATCCATCCATCCATCCATCCATCCACCCATGCATCCATCCATCCATCCATCCATCCATCCATCCATCCATCCAT